>OY744527.1:33746155-33788655 GCA_963556195.1 Sepiola atlantica | reverse complement strand
CTTTTCTGGTGGAGTATTCATAGCCGTGTCGAGGGGATCTTATTTGGGCTTTGAATACTATGTTATTTTGGTCAGGCTTTACTTGTAGGATGAAGTATCCTCATGTCAGGTTGTCATGACACACCCTTGTACAGAGAGACCGACGACACTCGAATAGGTAATTAAAACTCTCCTAAACATATATAATTGTTAATATGATTGTTGAAATAGATCGAGAAATTATGTAAATGTCTTTGTTTTATTAATACGCGTTTCAGGTGATTACATAAACATTTATTCATATTACAATTGTTCCGGCTTTGAATACGTATTTTATGAAATAAATTAAAACGAAGTATTTTATTGCAAATAACATGGTACAGTAATAACAAATAGGAATAAGCTAGCCAAAATCAGATATTGATTGGTCAGCTTACATCATATTAAGGTTTAACTTTGAAAATACGACCGACTTAATCATATATATTAGATATATATATATATATATATAGAATTATGTTCAAAATATTTGACACCTGGGTAAGTTTGCTGGTTATAATAATAAAAACGTGTAAATCTTTATTTGAAAATTAAATAAATGAACTGTGGGATTAGCAGAGATGACCGAGTCAGCGAAGATCCACTGAGCTCAGAAAAACAAAACAATTTTGAGACAAGCCGGATCAAATTTCCGTCAAATATGCAGACACACATAATCTTACCTTTATAGGCTTACTGCGAAATATTAATGAGAGAGAGAGAGAGATAAAGAGAGAGAGAGAGAGAGATAAAGAGAGAGAGAGAAAGAGAGAGAAAGCGAAAGAGAGATAGCGAGAGAATGAGAGAGAGAGTGAGAGAGAGCGAGAGCGAGAGAGAGAGAGAAAGAGAGAGAGCGAAAGAGAGATAGCGAGAGAATGAGAGAGAGTGAGAGAGAGCGAGAGAAAAAGAAAGAGAGAGAGAGAGAAAAGAGAGAGAGAGAGAGAGAGAGAGAGAGAGAGGAGCCTGTAAAGGAAAGAATGACAGAAAAATAGAACAGAGAAATTTAGTTAAAAATTGAAAAATAAATGAAGAAAAAGATGGAGTACTAGTTTAATAACCTTTGAATATTTCAGAAAGTGCAACAAGAACAGAATTTTATATAAGACCTTCATATCGGTCAGTCTGTCACGATTATATTTAAAATATTTTTTTGTCTGTCACGCTTAACTTTGAAATCGTAAGTCTGTCAGGATAAAGTCTGAAATAAAATGTTCGTTTCTTTGTCACGCTTAAGTTTAAAAAAGCATTTTCATCGCTAAACGCGCAGACTGAATGGACGCATTGTTTAGATATTTTTGTGGCGATGTAACTTCATGATATTCAGTACCTTATTTACTTGTCTCCACACGAGGGCAGAGTTTGAAACAATGTCGGTTTTTAATGTTGGGAAAATTCAACTCCCCCAAAAGTGGCACCTTGAATTGGGACAAAATTAAAAATTGAAGCGAAGTATTTTTTATTGCAAAGAACATGGTCCACTAATAATAAATAGGAATGGGCTAATCAAAATCAGATATTAACATGTTTAGATCTAACGTTCAAAATCTGAAGAAGAATCCGTTCGAGGACAGAACAGATGAAGTGTAGTATCAGAACAGATAATACACTTTACTCTTAGCTAAAAGACCAAATATTCATAATATTCAGTAATATTACATTATTATATTTTGTTTTCTGCTGTGATGAGAAAATGTGTTTCTTCATCAAACATGCATTTCCTGAACAGTAAAAACAACAATAACAACAACAATAATAAAACAACAATCACAATAACAACAATAATAACAATAATAACAACAACAATAATAAAACAACAATAACAATAGCAATAATAATAACAATAATAATAACAATAAAAATAATAATAACTTAATTAAATAATAAGAGAATTGAAAGGGATATGAAACAAAGACAGTCAAAATAATACCAATAATTTTAGGAGCACTAGGAAGAGTCCAAATAAAAAAAAGTGAAAAAAGACTGGGAGAAATTGGAATCAAAGAGATAACTGAGACTATACAAAGCACGTCAATGATGAACACAGCTGCAATCTTTCAGAAAATCCTCGAATGCGGAAACCAACCCGCATAAGCTATGAACGGTAACCAGTCACCTGGAAGTTACCATAGGAAGAAAACAAAACCACAGAAAGAACACTACCACATGAACCCAAGGAACAGAAACTGCAAGACATTTCATAAAATGTCCCTCACCCCAAAAGTGATCGCACCAGCCTCGGCTGATACTATACAAAATAGTCGTAAATTATCAAGGAAGATTGGAAGACCAGAGAGAGAGAGAGAGAGAGAGAGAGAGAGAGAGAGAGAGAGAGAGAGAGAGGGGGTACTAACCAGACCTCCACTGGAATGGCGTGGAGAGAACTGGGACCTTAGGGAAGCTTATTGCTATCCAAATTCCAGAAGAGACCAATGATCGTTACCAGCGAAAAATCAATGGTAAGTGGCTGTTGCGATACCGAAAGGTCATTTGCGATGCTTATCGAAAAGAGGTGGAGAGTACTGGAAATCTGGGAAGGCTTGTTATCACTCAGACTCCAGGGAACACCACCGGTTATTATCAGTGAGCAATCACTGACTATGACTTGTCTGAGAACTTCTAATGAGTACAAATAATAATAATGATCTAATAATTTGACGCCATCTCTAATAAAACAAAACACACACGCATATGTGGAAGCACTAGTCTCGACTATTACTACACAAAATGGTCGTGAACGATCAAAGACCGAGGAGAGAGAGAGAGCACTAACCAGACCTCCACTGGAAGATTGTGGAGAGTACTGGAACCTTGGAGAGAAAGCCAACGTGCCTTGTCAACGAGAAATCAATAGTAAACGGCGCTTGCGATAACGCAAACTGATTTAAAATGGTTATCGAAAGAGGCGAATAGTGCTGTAAATCCTGGGAGACTTGTTATTACTCAGATTCCAGGGGTGGTCACTTTTTGTTGCCATTGAACAATCCCTGATAATGGCACGTGTGAAAACTGCTAGCGAATAAATAACATCGAATAAATATTCATTCTTAACCAAATAAATGAACGAAGGTTCCGGATCAACTGAGACCATCTAGCCAGCGATGATCCACAGAGCTTAGGCTAAAATAAAATCAACACAAAAACACACACACAGAAAGCAAGACAAAAAAATTCGAGTTTGGTCGGTTCAGATTTCAACAAAATATGCAGATGCACACACTCCATCTTGATTGGCTGATTACATTCGAGAGAGAAGCGATAGCCAATCAGGGACATGCCCGAAATCTTTCAGTACGGTTCCATGTTCGTCCGGCCTAAATCAATGTCTTAATTTAGTGACCGCATTGCATTTTACTTTATTTTATTTCATTTAGTCATATTGGTTATTGTCGATTCAAAATACCCTACACACAGAGAAAAAAAAGAAAAGGGGAGAAAAAAAGGGGGTGATGGTTTTAAGATAGTGCAAATCCGTGTTCCGTGGCGGTACTGATTAGTTACACGTCCCTATTAATAGAGGGCGTCATGCACGTGATGATGGCCGACACAGCCGGCTTAATTCTTTCCAGAATCTTGTCACGTACATTGTCGTCCCCGAGAGCGAACGAGCGATTCTTCTCTCCCTTTACTTTCTTGTTCCCGTATACAGCATTACAGCAAGCCATCTGTACATGGTGTGTCAGCCAAAAGGACAATGCGTGTCGACTCACTTTTGTATTTGCCGATGCAAAGCTGGAAAAAAAAAATCTAAACTGGCTTTATCGTAGCCAGAACGTATTCTTGTTTGTTTGTTTCATTTTTTAACTCTTTTTTTAAAATAAAATTTGACCTCTCACCCTCTTGGATTATTCGGATTAAAATTTCCACGATTGGTTCCGAAATGCCAATGATCACTGTTTATGACAAGGAATCTCATTAGAAAATGATTTTTCCCGTGTCGTAGAGTGTCTACTGCTTATTGAAAAGCGACCAAAATGATGGATTCCAGTTCGTCAGTGGCTTTGTTGCTGTGGGGCTGAGGGATAGTTCTGTTCAGTCCCAGGAGGTCCATCCTCCCAGGCTTTGCCCTCTCTTTGAGAATGGGTTAGTTTATTGCTAATCGCTTGTGGCGCCCTTACCTGGGAATACCGACGAGCCTGCTCAACCATTTTTTTACAGGCCAGAGTGAGCTTTTCCCAGTACGCTTGTTATTCAAAACCACATCTGGCTTTATGTCTAACCTCTTGAAGAGGAGGTAAATCAACACTTGTATCAGTGGTGTGCAGAAGGTGGTGGCCCCAAGCATTAAAATTGAGGGGAGGGAGACATCCAACCATATTTAAATTATCTACGTTTATCATACTTGAATCTTTCCGGCATACAATAAAAGAGTTGAGCATCATTAGAGCATCACAAGACTTCTGCACGCCACTAACTGGTGTTTAAATCTTCAACAAGCAGAAAATTATAGAAATAAAAAACTTGATTCGGTACTCCTGATCACAGCCATGAACCATTTTTAAAAGTTTTTTATTTCTATAATTTTCAATTTTCAAATTTTCAAATTATTAATTAAATGTTGTTCGGCACGAAGACAGACTCCATGCTATTATTATAAAACAACACTAACATTAGATTGTTCGTGAAATTTTACTCAAGAAAAGTTGGTATATTGCATTGTTTTCGATTTCATCTCCAGAGAGAGAGAGAGAGAGAGAGAGAGAGAGAGAGAGAGAGAGAGAGAGAGAGAGAGATATGAGAATAAAAATACAAAATTTATAACATCTTCAGTTGTTCAAAATAAGAGATTTATTTTTCCTTCCTAAAACCATGGCTTTTGCATGAATGGAATTTTTATCATCAGAGGAATACAGGGAGATAAGTTGGAAAGGGAATTACCAAAGTCAACATTTTAAAAGATATAATATTATCTATTATATTAAGGGCAGTTGACTATGTATGTATGTATGTCCAGATAAAACTTGACAAATATGCAACACCTACTCATAAAGTTGATATTGTCTAAATCGGCCATCTTTCGGACGTATAATATTGAAAAATTGAAAAAAAAACCCATTAATTCCTTGATGTAAAACTGACATAAAATTTGTTATGGGGAGTTACAAATTTTTCGTTTCTTTTACTTAGTACATCGCACATGCGTAGACATCACACCGGAAGTTAACAAGCAAAATTCATAGTGACATTTCTTCATTGCATAAACAAAAAAGCAAAACTCACCGACACTTCACTCAGCAAAAAAATTTGCAATGAAAAATAATTTTGCTGCATTTTTACGTGACTAATCAAGGTCAGTAAATGAGAAATCTTTCAAGACTTAGGCAACCCTAAATCAAAGTCTTACTTGCCTCTCCGCGAGGGCAGTGTTAGACAGCTCACCGGTTTGAAGACTAGAGTGATTTAAAAAAAATAAACATACACGTTAAAACTATATGATTCATACTCATTTTTTGTCATGATGTGAGTGTGTGTGTGGGGGGAGTTTACATACGATTAAGAAATGTAACATCCAAATATTTTCGTCTTCTTTTTATTTGATTTCGTTTTTTCACATTAACCATGAATCCTAATTTGTTTACAACTTTCTTTGTGGCAAACTCAACGGTTCCTTTTTTTTTTTTAAATATTTCATTCTATTTTTTTTAAAACGAGGGAATACTACACATTATCTTTCCAACTAAAGTTGCTTTTCTTTATTCAGAACACGTTTTTTAACGACAAACTTAAATCAAAGTTACAAACTAATTGTGCTTCTACAGAATATGAACCGAAGCAAATTTATTGCCTCGACACAAAGTTGCAATATTAATTCGTATTGTCTATTTGAATTTCTAGATTTAATAAAACATTGTAATAATTTCTTGATTCCCTACAGTAGGCAGATTTAGCCAGCTTACCGGTTTGGAGACAAAGAGGTGATTTTTATAAACTAAATATACACGTTACATTAGGGTTGTTTTTTTATGGCCCCGGACAACGCTGGGTAGCCCTGCTAGTTGAAGATAAATACAAACATAAAAAGAAGAAAATGTCTAATGCAAAGATAATAGGTTGAATATATATGAAAAAGTTCACCGTTGAAGGCGTCGCGAAAAATTGTTACAGCAGGTTCAATAGTAGTAAATCAAGAAAAGATTGTAAAGTCCGTAGAATTTTGGAGAAGCCAAACAACCACAGGCCCCAAAAAATCTGGTTGGAGGGAGGTTGCAGTGCAAAAGGTTAGAAAGTAATTTGTGTAGTGAAAGCTATTTTAAGGACTCCCATGGGCTTTATATACAGTTTTTATGGATTTGTATACAAAGTGTAATAAAAAGAAGCGGTTTTCAGAACCAAGAACGGGAAGCTAGTAAAAAACGAGCACCAAGACAGAAGTCGTTGAGGCACTAACTGGTGTAGCCACACTGATGAGCTGTGAAACAGCGAAACAGTCTGTATGTGGATGACTATATAAAGCTCCCCCCGGGTTGAGCTTATTTTGTAAGGGTATCGCCAACTGCCATTTAGCTTTAAGGCATAACTCATTAGGTAAAACTAATTCGAGCTCCGGCATTTGCAATGTTTACTGACATTGAGATATTTCTTACATGCAGTCAGTGTCGCGTGATAGTGTAGGGGTTAGCAGCGCCGACAGTCAGCTCGACGGTTGCGTTTCAATTCTGGCTTGAGGCACTAACTGGTCTAGCCGCACTGATGACCTGTGAAACAGCGAAACAGTCTTTATATATATATGTATATATTTTGGTACAAAAGAATTAGTACAACATTCGTACCGTCGGTTTCAAGCACAGAAGGACTTAGCCATCCGGCTCTCTTCAGCTCCTTAATTTTTAATTTTTAATTTTAATTTACAATTAATCGAGCACTCGATTTTTCCTGCTATATCACAAAGAAGTATATATATATATATATATATATATATATATATATATATATATATATATATATATATATATATATCAAATAAAAGATGACGTCTAATCATAGTATGAAATATGTTCCCCTATTAGGAAAGTTTTCTATGCATTCTACTTCGACGTGAGTATTTGTTTTTTTCTGTCGCTTTGTTTCTGTATTTTCCAGACTCGATTCTGTTACTTCTGAAGAGTTAAACGGGGGAAAAATTCAAAATATATATTCATATATAGCCCTGATTATTTTTAGATGTACGTAACGGACCGTAGAGTTATATGTATATTTTTGATTTTTAAAAATGAAAAATGAATAAAGAAATGGTAATTAGATTTTAGCATCGTGTTATATATATATATATATATATATATATATATATATATATATATATATATATATATATATATATATATATATATATATATATATTCGCGCAACAGTTTTTCATGATACACAACTGATGATCCCTTTAATAATGTTAAGACTAGCGTAAATTCTTGGAAGCAAACTAATATAGTGACTGTAAAAAGTAAATGCACTTACAAGTAAATTAATTTTACCCCGAAGGACTTGGGACTAAAAGGGTTTTTTCAATATAGTTTTAATGGCTGAACAACTTCCCAAACTAAATATATGTGATAGGATGCTAAATTCCAATGCCCATTTTTTTATTTATTTTACTTAGTCATCTAAAACTCCTTTAAGGTGTTGCTATGAACTTACGACAGCCGTCTCTGGCAAACAAAGAGAGTACACCGACAATCTAGAACTCATCGGTTTAAGATTAGAATGTCGTCCACCTTTTTTTCTTACACACACACACACACACACACAGACACACACACACACACACACACATTTATATATATATATATTTACATATGTATATATATATATATTTACATATATATATATATATATTTACATATATATATTAACATATATATATTTATATATATATATATATGTAAATATATAAATATATGTATATATATATATATATATATACATATATTTATATATTTACATATATTACTATTTCATGTATCCAAATAAACTTTTATAAAGAGATATAATTTTTGAAGTATCAATTTTCAGTATTTATTTGAACAGTGCTCGATAGTAAGTAGAGCTATGAAAATATGTTTATGGCAAGTAAGCTCCACAGACGCGGCAGCCTCTGTGTAGCTTAATTGCCATCAATATATGTTAATAGCTTACTACCTAGCTCTATTTACACCCCCACATATATATATATATATATATATATAATATATATGTGTGTGTAACTATATATATATTTACATATATATATATATATTTACACATATGTATATTTACATATATATATTTACATATATATATATATAATTACATATATTTATATTTACATATATAAATTTACATATATATATATATATAATTACATATATAAATTTACATATATATATACATATATATTTACATATGTATATTTATATATATATATATATATATATATATATATATATATATATACATATATATATTTGGGAAGAGAAGGATGAAGGTAATCCGACGTGATGGTAAAATGAAAAAGGAAAACTAAAAATGGATGTTTTTTATGTGTACATCAACGTTTCGTCTTTATTTATAAGACTTCATCAGGATGATAATATAGAGAAAAATGTCATGCAAGTACAAACACATGTAGGGTTGACATATTGGGAAAAAGGAAGAAATAGTGCCCATTATTTTCTTCCCTTTTCCCAACATGTCAACCCTACATGTGTTTGTACTTGCATGACATATTCATCTGATGAAGTCTTATAAATAAAGACGAAACTTTGATGTACACATAAAAAAACATCCATTTTTTGATTTTCCTTTTTCATTTTGCCATATATATATTTACATATATATATATATATATATTTACATATATATACATATATATATTTACATATATATTTATATATTTACATATATATAAATTTATATATATTTACATATATATATTTACATATATATATATAAATATATATATATATATAAATATTTGTTATTGTTTATTTATCTATGGACGTATACGTTTCGTCTCTTTTCAATCGAGACTCATCAGCATAGAAGTATGACTATTACCTATTCGATTCGAAACCCTGGATTACAAGTATTTTTCAACCCCAATCCAACATCGCTAACCGATAGGCGAATTCTGAACACCTTATAAACAATGATAATTTTAACACATTTAAAGCGGCGAGACATACAGGCATTCAACTTCTATAAGGGAAGGAATGATGCATATAAAGCAAGTGACGTCACGCTGTGATAGTACTACCATTTACAGTGCTCTAATTTTTAACGAGGAGCTTCACATATAAATATTTGTTATTGTTTATTTATCTATGGACTTATACGTTTCGTCTCTTTTCAATCAAGACTCATCAGCATAGAAGTATGACTATTCACCACCGGTCACACGATTCGAAACCCTGGACTACAAGTATTTTTCAACCCAAACCAACATCGCTAACCGATAGGCGAATTCTGAACAGCTTATAAACAATGGTAATTTTAACACATTTAAAGCGGCAGACATACAGGCATTCAACTTCTATAAGTGAAGGAATGATGCATATAAAGCAAGTGACGTCACGATGTGTTAGTACTACTATTTACAGTGCTCTACTTTTTAATGAGGAGCTTCAAATATACATATTTGTTATTGTTTATTTATCTATGGACGTATACGTTTCGTCTCTTTTCAATCGAGACTCATCAGCATAGAAGTATGACTATTCACTACCGGTCACACGATTCGCCTCACTGTCGACGACTGTCTTAGAAAATATTCGACTGACAAATATCTTGGTATGTTTTCTTTTCTTCTGTCCCCTTTTCTCATACTAATTGTCTTTTAAACATTTTGTTGAGGGAGAAAAATTCGAATGAGGTCATAAGAAAAGAGGAAATTTCGCTCACTACTATTGATGCTTCGAAATATCTGACATTCACTCCAATATTCTTTTATATCGCAGTTATGTGTATAGTGTATCGGCGTTGTCCGATGAAAGGATGAAACTAATTTCGATAATAATGACCGTTCGGAATATATGCCATTCATTCGGATATTCCTGTATTCCACGCTAAGGTATAAACGGCGTTGTGCGTTTAAAAGATTGAAATAGTCATGTTATTTAAAAGGAAGTAAATATCAGAGTATCAATTTAGATAAAGAAAGAAGTTCAAATAAGAAGGAAAGTTAAAGTTTAGCGAAGCAGAAATCCGTAGTCTTATTGACTAGTTGTTCTGTTTTAGATATGCTATTCATTGTCTTTTTTTCAAGTATTCTGGATTAACTGGTGTTTGTTTAGTTTTTAAACGATTGAAAAGTAGTATACTGTGATTCTGGTTGCGGTAGAAGTAGTAAAACAAATAATAGTCTTTTATTACCGAAGCTATTGAGCAGCCATGAATGGGGGGATGACTTTACTTTATATATAAGATTATCTCTACCGATCTACTGCGGATGTAGCCTAAATGTAAGGGTTGTCAAATTTGGGAAAGCCACTATGGCGCCCAACAAAATAAAATTCACAAAAACACAATTGTATTAATTACAAAACAAAACAATAAAATTGAAAATTAACAAAAAGTAGAATTTAATAATAACGCGAATAACAACTGGCCTAACATTATAGGAAAATAACTGACCACTTCATATGTAAATCTGTTCCGCACTCCAATTATCTATGAGAGTTTCCAGAAATTCTTCTATTCAATTAATTCTCATTCTATATTTATTATATTTTACCCGCCCCCCCCCCCCCCCCCCCCGACTTTCACAAACAAACTTTTCAAAGAGAAGGTAGAATCAACTGTCACCCGCTACTATTTATTTTATTATATATATATATATATATATATATATATATATATGTAAAAAATAAAATATGAAACTAAAAGTATACTTTTAGTAGATAGAACCTATAGGGAAATGGTTTAAGTTCAATATACGAGATAGATCAATTATAAAGATAAATGAAAGAAGAGATTAACATGTACGAATGACAAATCCATTTCAACTTCGATTGTTCAATGCAAGGTGTACTCGGTAAAAACATGTTTTTTTCTTTCCTTAAGCCAAGGCTTTTCAATGATTAAAATATTATAATCAGAGGAATTACATAGATGGATAAGTTGGCAGTGGAAAAGCCAAAATTAAAAATTAAACCCCATTTTTTTACACACACACTCACTATCCATTACTTAATATTTTTTAAAATTTTGAATTTTGGCTTTTCCACTGCCAACTTATTCATCTATGTAATTCCTCTGATAATAAGATTTTAATCTTTCAAAAGCCTTGGCTTAAGGAAAGAATAATAAACATGTTTTTACCAAGTACACTTTGCACAATCGAAGTTGAAATAGATTTGTCATTCGTACATGTTTATCCCTCTTCTTTCATTTATCTTTATATATATATATATATATATATATATATATATATATATATATATATACATATATATATATATACATATATATATATATATATATATATATATATAAATAACAATATTTATAAATAAATATCAAATTATTATTACCTACATACGCATGCGTTTCAAGCTTATTGCTCTCATCGGAAATAATTAAAGACCGTCGCAGGGCGCGAAGCTCGTTCACAGAGTCAGCATAGACTCCGACAGCTATCGCTCTATCCCCACAATCATCTGGAACTACCACGTGATTAAACGGAAATTAACAGAAGACAGCCGAGAGGGTTAAACGAACGTTTTAGGAACCTTGCTTAAAGCTAAGTGACAGTCTATTTCTAACATTCCCGAACAGTGCACAACTTTAATTTATTAAAGAGGCTTTATGAAAATATTCATAAATAAATATGAAATTATTATTACCTACATACGCTGACGTTTCAAGCTTATTGCTCTCATCAGTGTAGGAAGTGATAATTACTGATGGTTTGCACGGCGCGAACCTCGTTCACAGAATCAGCCTAGACTCCGCAAGTTATCGCTCTATCCTCACGGCCACTGGGAACATACACATATCTAACTTAATGTACTGGTTTGTTGAAGTATTATCTGTTGATTAGTATGTTAATAACGATCAATGTCAACAACATTTATATCAATCGTCATCATAATCATAATAGTCATAGTAATGTTTTCGTGAAACTATTTGCCAAATACGGATAATAAATTTGTGCCGAATTCAAATGACATGTTGTTCAGTATACACACATGATTGCGTCTTCTTGTTTCTCAATTACACTTTTGTAGAGATGTTTTGTCATCTGTTAAGTGATTTGTCATTTTCCTGGATAATTTTGTCGTTCAGAATACAAGAATTGCTAAGGAAAAAAGTCGTAATAGATCCTTTGCCAGTCTTTCACAATGAACCATGTATCTTTATTGATATAAAGTTAGCTACTAGGCGTAATGGTGGGTAATGTGGACTATATTTAGTTTCAAGAAGAGTGGAAGTCCGTCGTGAAAATTCAGGTACGTCCGATTTTTGTCAAATTACAACAATAGGTATTAGACATATCCCAATTTTCAGTTTCTTTGGAATATTTTAAAGGGGTTTTGAGGGCATGATATGAGCACAATTTCTTATTTAAAACTTCAGATATTTCAGATGTGCATTCAATTTTATCCATCGTCATTAGACACAAATTAAGTAAGATTCACTGAATTTCAATTCCTTCTTAAAACCCTTTAAGACATTTTGAGACATTTTCTAGAATCAAAATCATGTCTTGATTTTACTCTTCGTAATGGGACATAAAAGTGGTGATAATCGTTCTATTCAAGGAATTCATTACACACGTCCTGTAACATGTATTCTTCTAGCACATTATATATATATATATATATATATATATATATATATATATATATATATATATATATATATATATATATATATATATATATATATATTCTAACAAGTCATCATTTATCAATATTTAATATATATATATTAAATATTGATAAATGATGATATGTTAGAATATATATATATATATATATATATATATATATATATATATATATATATATATATATATATATATATATATATATAGTCTCGGAAGTTTCTCAACCATTAAAACAATATTAAAAACAAAACACAAAAAAACAAACTTATAGTCCCAAGTCTTTCAGTGGAAAATCACTCATGTAAGTCAATTTATTTTTTACAGTTATTATATTAGTTTGTTTCTAACACTATTTTAAGGGATCATCAGTTGTTTACCATGAAAAACTGTTTCGGGAATTTAAAAACAAGACAGTATTCAATTTCATGGCTTCCCAGCAGAGTTGATCAGACCCCACTTCCCTTAAAAGACAAAAACATAAACGTTCCTTATACTAAATCTACGTTTTGTTCCATATAAATGTTTTGCTAACTTATATTAGTCATTAAAAAAAAAAAAATTCTTTACCTGTGCTGTTCGTCTGTCTAATAAAATTTATCCGTTACTTACAAAAATGTTGCTGCATTTTAAAGTGTTTGGACGAATCCATTACACTATTATTTAGGTGATTAATGTATTATTTTTAGTTTTATATTATAAATATAAAAAATATCTACACATCAAAAAATAAAAAATAAATAAATAAATAAATATGTATATATATATATATATATATATATATATATATATATATATATATACACATACACACATATATATACCTTTAGTCCCTCCTTCTCCCCCTCCTCCTCCTTTGTTGTCCATCTCTCCGTTGTCGTCAACATCTTCCTTGTTCACTTACAGTTTTTCTAATCTGCGTTCACAACTGTCGATTTTATTTTTCCTCAGTGTTTCAAATCGGCGTTTATAAGTTAACCGTTCATTTTTTCTCTTTTTCTTCTTTTTCTTCTTCTTCTTTGCCCACTCCCAGTGTTTAAAATCGGCGTTCATAACTGTCGATTTTTCCTCTTCTTCTTCTTCTTCTTCTTCTTCTTCTTCTTCTTCTTCTTCTTCTTCTTCTTCTTCTTCTTCTTCTTCTTCTTCTTCTTCTTCTTCTTCTTCTTTTAACATTTCTTTCTTTCTTTCTTTCTTTCTTTCTACTGTATTTTTATTGTTTTTTTTCTCATTATAATTAGTAGATGTGTTATATATACGTTTATACATATTCTACATTATTTTTATTTATATATCCTATGATTTGTTCTATCAGTTTATTTTGATTAATTTGATAAGATTTAAAAGCATCAGGATGGCGAGTAATTGCCTTATTTAATTGTCCAAATATTTTATTTTGATCGCCACCTTGGTTAATCATTCTTATTATTAGATCAGAAATTGGGGGCATGAAATCTACTAATTTTAAGATAACACGAGCAATCCTCAGAAATTAAGACATAATACTCCCGTAAAATATATATACAGGGCTAGTACTATTTTTATATGGCATTGGCACGATACGAAAAGGGAATGAATTTCTTTTATCAAACAGTCTATAGATAAATATTTTATATTCAATTTTTATATCCAAATCAAGAAAAGTAGCTTGTGTTCCCTTATGTTATTTGCAAACTCTTCGCTATCATTAATGCAAACAAGGTCGTCAATATATCGCCTACATCCATGATTACTATACGCTCTAGATATATCATTTGTTATTAATGATGACATATATATATATATTCCAGTCTATGTAAATATAGATTTGCCCCAAATGGAGACGAATCTAAACCCATTGGAATACCTATTGTTTGGAGTAATAATTTATTCCCTATTTGAAAGTAACTCTCTTTTATAAGGTGACTTATAAACATTATCAGACCAGTTTTGGACACACTCGTCTTACCATTTTTATTTTTACACCAAAAGGCTTTAGATTTTACAAAGTCTATGTATTTACCTTTTCCTCCTGCAAAAGCTAAATCTACAGTATTA
The DNA here is from genome assembly GCA_963556195.1 of Sepiola atlantica. Taxonomy (NCBI): domain Eukaryota; kingdom Metazoa; phylum Mollusca; class Cephalopoda; order Sepiida; family Sepiolidae; genus Sepiola; species Sepiola atlantica. The sequence goes on along the minus strand of OY744527.1, from coordinate 33,773,807 downwards.
CCTAATTCTTGAATAAGTTCTTTATGTGGTATTTTTGTATATAATGTACTAAAATCATATGTCGAGATTGATTTAGCCTGTTTACGAGAATTAATACGATCTAATTTTTCTTTTACTAGATCGGAATTATTTACCACCCAAAATAGGTTTATATTACTATAGAATTTGCTTTTCTTATGGAAATTATTTATTTGGTTTATAATTAATTTAAAGATTTTAGACACAGCCTTACTTAAAGGTTTAGTGATGCACGTTTTTGAGGCAACAATGAAACGGGCGCCAACTGGTGTTTTATGCATTTTAGGTATCCAATACATAGATGGAAGTCTTTTGTATTTTTCTTCTAATTTTAATCCTAATTTTTCACAAATAACAGTATTGTTTATAATAATATTATCGCTTTTATTATTACTTAAATTATAAGTATCTGAAATTTCACCTATTATTCCTACTTCTAGCAATAAGCGTTGTATATAATACTTTTTACAGATAAAAGCTATATCATTTGTCGCCTTATCAATAGGAACTATTACAAACCTATTTTGAAGCATTTCAAGCTCCGTAGTTATTTGTGGATTTCTAAGGAGGGGATTCGTTATTTTAGGGTGTTTAAATTCTTTTAAACGTTCTACTTTTTTATTTACGAATCTAAGTATATTATTTTTCCATGCGTCAAATGTAGAGTGTAATAGTTTATGTTGTTTTGCCATGGATGCAGTGAAATTATCTAACGCTTTATTTATTTCCTTAACACATTTCGCATAATTTAAACATTTAGGTTCTCTATAGTTTTGGCCTTTACTTAAGAGTGTTCTTAATTTAGAATGTTTAACTATCGCTAGATTACCGGTAATTATATGCCCTATGTCAGTATTACATAAAGGGGAGGATTCACATTCACATGATGGTATATACATTTCATCATTATCATTAATATTTAAATTCTCTACAGTTTTTTTATAGTTACAAACCTTGTTCCGGATAGTTTGCCCTAGTTTATATGTTACTATTGGTTTATGTTCCTTTTTTTTAATTTCATTGGGCAGTGACTGAATGATTTCTGGATTATTAAATATTCTAGGCAGATTTATATCATCAAATCCTTTATTTTCATACAGGAATACACAAACATTTCGAGGTTTATTTTTTATACCCTCAGCAGGTGGCTTGTATAATTTTGTATCGATTATATCCATGATATACTCATACCATTGAGGAAGTTCTTCTATCCTATATATCATATCCGGGTTTAATAATATCTTAGATGCTATGTCTTTTAATACCTTTTTCTTTGTTTTATTAAGAATTTTTCTAATGTAATTAAAAGACTCGGAAATATTAGTCATGATAATCTCTTTAGTTTAAAAAAAAAATTCTTCGCATGAAACGGCAGATTCTCTATTGTTCCTATTTACATGTGTTCTATCTCTTATATATATATTAAATATTGATAAGTGATGACATGTTAGAATATATATATATATATATATATATATATATATATATATATATTCTAAGAAGTCATCATGTATCAATATTTAATATATATATATATACATATATATATATATATATATCTATTCTAACAAGTCACCATTTATCAAGGCCACGAACTACTAGAGATAGATTGATCGTCAGTTGAATGATGAAGAATATCAGAAAAGGATTGATAATAGTTAATTGAATGAAGAAAGTTTGATTACTTATTGGGACGGTTTATGACAAGTATTTCTGTACATTGGATTTAAAGATGACCATATCGTAGTCTGCAGGGAATCAGTTCTACGGTAATGTGGCCCACAGATGAGAAGTTCTCGGATAGACACCCCGTAAACGGAGATCGGCACCAAAGGGAATTTGTTTTCATTATAAATGTTGTAATAAGACTTAAACAAAAACGTCTAGCATCCTCTATAGAAATAACGAGAGAGTAGAAAAAGACTAACACCAAAGTCTCTTCTAATGGAAAGAAGCTATAAACGGATGTATTCGACCTTTAGAGCCTTTTCTCAACCGTAAAGTCTAACGCCCTGTTATAAGTTAATTCAGTTTTGTACACGACTCATGCCTTTTTATATACGACTTATGTATTTTTCTATACGACTATGTATTTTTATATACGACTTAGGCATTTTTATATACGACTTATGTATTTTTGTATACGACTTATGTATTTTAATATACGACTATGCATTTTTATATACGACTTATGTATTTTTATATACGATTATGCATTTTTATATACGACTTATGTATTTTTATATACGACTTATGTATTTTTGTATACGACTTATGTATTTTAATATACGACTATGCATTTTAATATACGACTTATGTATTTTTATATACGACTATGCATTTTTATATACGACTTATGTATTTTTATATACGACTTATGTATTTTTGTATACGACTTATGTATTTTAATATACGACTATGCATTTTTATATACGACTTATGTATTTTTATATACGACTATGTATTTTTATATACGACTTAGACATTTTTATATACGACTTATGTATTTTTGTATACGACTTATGTATTTTAATATACGACTATGCATTTTTATATACGACTTATGTATTTTTATATACGACTATGCATTTTTATATACGACTTATGTATTTTTATATACGACTTATGTATTTTTGTATACGACTTATGTATTTTAATATACGACTATGCATTTTTATATACGACTTATGTATTTTTATATACGACTATGCATTTTTATATACGACTTATGTATTTTTATATACGACTATGTATTTTTATATACGACTTAGGCATTTTTATATACGACTTATGTATTTTTGTATACGACTTATGTATTTTAATATACGACTATGCATTTTTATATACGACTTATGTATTTTTATATACGATTATGCATTTTTATATACGACTTATGTATTTTTATATACGACTTATGTATTTTTGTATACGACTTATGTATTTTAATATACGACTATGCATTTTTATATACGACTTATGTATTTTTATATACGACTATGCATTTTTATATACGACTTATGTATTTTTATATACGACTTATGTATTTTTGTATACGACTTATGTATTTTAATATACGACTATGCATTTTTATATACGACTTATGTATTTTTATATACGACTATGCATTTTTATATACGACTTATGTATTTTTATATACGACTTATGTATTTTTGTATACGACTTATGTATTTTAATATACCACTAATGTATTTTTATACACGGGTTATCACTTTTTATGAACGATTTTTCATACTACGTAAGTATTTTTATATATGACTCATGTATTTTTATATACTTATGTATTTTTATAGACGATTCATGTATATTTATATACTTCTTATGTATTTTTATATAGGACTTATGTATTTTTGTATACGACTCATGACTTTTAATGACGATTTATGTATTTTTATAGGCGACTAATGTACATTTATAGACGACTTCTGTATTTTCATATACGACTTATGTATTTTTATATACAACTTATGTATTTTTATATACTACTTGTGTATTTATATATACGACTTATGTATTTTTATATACAAATTATGTATTTTTATATACAACTTAAGTATTTTAACATACGACTTATGTATTTTTATATACCACTTACTCATTTCTATATACGACTTATGCATTCTTATATGTGCCTTATGTATTTTTATGTAAGATGTATTTTTATACACGGGTTATCCATTTTTAAGAACGACTTATCTATTTTTATATGCTACTTATGCATTCTTCATACTTCTTAGGTATTTTTATATACGTCTTATGTATTTTATAGACGACTTATGTATTTTTTATATACGACTGAAGTATTGTATATACTACTTATGTATTTTCATAGACGATTTATGTATTTTTATAGAAGACTAATGTATTTTATAGACGACTTCTGTATTTTTATATACTTCTTATGTATTTTTATAGACGATTTATGTATTAAAAAAGACAGAAACAACCACTTTATTAAGGCTGAGGCCACCAGTGGACAAGTGTTGATGTAATTTCTATTTATCACCCTCCAGGAGATAAGACAGAAGTGTCGTGTAGGTTTGATGGAAGCGTTTTCAGTGGAATGACTTGGATTTGAACCTGACACACCCAGGTTTTCAGTCCGCATCGATACCAACTAAGCCACTGTGAAACATATTTTTGTATACATCTTATGTATTTTTATATACGACTTATGTATTTTTATATACTTCTTATGTATTTTTATATACGACTTATGTATTTTAATATACTTCTTATGTATTTTTATATACGACTTATTTATTTTTATATACGGCTTATGAATCTTTGTATACGACTAATGTATTTTTATAGACGACTTGTTCATTTTTATATACGACTAAGGTATGTTATATACGACTTATGTATTTTTGTATACGACTTATGTATTTTTATATACCGCCTTATGTATTTCTATATACGACTTCTGTATTTTAATAGACAACTTATGTATTTTTATATACGACTTATGTATCTTTATATACTTCTTATGAATATTTCATACTTCTTATGTATTATTATTGACGACTTATGAATTTTTATAGAAAACTAATGTATTTTTATTAACGACTTCTGCATTTTTATATACATCTTATGTATTTGTATAGACGACCTCTGTATTCTTATATACGACTTATGTATTTTTATATACTTCTTATACATTTCTTTATACAGCTCATGTATTTTCATATACGACTTATGTATTTTTAGACTACACTTATGTATTTTTATAGACGACTTGTGCATTTTTATATACTACTTCTGTATTTTTATATACTTCTGATGTATTTTATATTCAGCTTATGTATTTTTATATTCAGCTTATGTATTTTTATATACGACTTATGTATTTTTAAATACTTCTTATGTATTTTTATTAACGACTCATGTATTTTATATACATCTTATGTATTTTATATACGACTTATGTATTTTATATACTCCTTATGTATTTGTATATACTACTTCTGTATTTTTGATAGAGGACTGATGTGTTTTTATATACGACGTCTGTATTTTGATATACGACTTCTGTATTTTTATATACTATTTATGTATTTCTATATACAGCTTATGTATTTTTATATAATACTTATGTTTTTTTTATATACGACTTATGTATTTTTATGTACGACTTTCGTATTTTAATAGACGACTTATGTATTGTTATATACACTTATGTATTTTTATAGACGACTAATCTATTTTTATATACTACTTATGAACTTTTATAGAAGACTTATATATTTTTATTGACGACTTCTGTATTTGTATACAGGACTTATGTATTTTTATATATTATTTATGTATTTTTATATACGATTTATGTATTTTTATATACGACTTATGCATTTTTATATACAGCTTATAAATTTTTATATACGACTTATTTATTTTATATACGACTTCTGTATTTTTATTGACAACTCATGCATTTTTATATACTACTTTTGCTTTTTTATATACAGCTTATGTATTTTTATAAACGACTAATGAATTTTATATGCTATTTACGTATTTTTCTATACAGCTTATGAATTTTTGTATACGACTTATGTATTTTTATAGACGACTTATGTATTTGTTATTTACCATTTATGTACCTTTATATACGACTTATTAACATTTATAAACGACTTATGTATTGTATATTCGACTTATGTATTTGTTATACGACTTATGTATTTTTATATATGACTTATGTATTTTATATAGAGCTTATGTATTTTTATATACTTTTTATATACTATTTTTATTTACTACTTATGGATTGAATACTTATATATTTCTATTGCATTTTATATAGAGCTTATGTATTTTTATATACTTCTTATGTATTTTGATATACTTCTTATGTATTTGTTGTAGACCCGTGCTAGGGGTCACAAAGATAACAACCACAAATTGTGACAAAATAAAATATACAATGTATTTATTCATAGCAATACAGTAACGCCACTAAATGTGGTAGGAGATGACCGGATTCCTACCATGCGGTAAAACATGAATAGGAATATCCTCTGTTTGAGTCTTTGCAACCATGGTATTTATTATAGATGGTTGCTTCCATTAGTTCTTCAATAGGGGTGATTTGTACCTCACAACACCCCCTCCCGAGCTTTTCATTCCTCTGGAATGATCGTATAGCTCTTTTTTCTGGGATTGATCTCTATGGGATTGATCCTTTTTTTTTCTCTGGAAGATCGGCGTTGTCCGGCTGCTTGTGGTGTTACCAGGTCGAACGTGTCATATATATGGTCCATTACTTCTTCTTGTTCAACAGGAGGTTGTCTGTCGTCATCAGTGACACGTTTCCGAATTTGGTTCAAATGCTTCTTGTAAGTGAATTTTGGACCTTCGATTATGTAAACCATCCGCCCGATCCTCTGCTTGACCTTTCCTAGTTCCCACATCATACTATTATTTTTATGTACCTGGAAAAATACCTTTTCCCCAGGTAAATACCTCTTTTTAGAAACTGTAGTATTCGGCGTTTTTTTGAATATTGGTTTTGCTTCATCCAGCAATTCGAATCTCGTTTTTATTTTCGTGCAGCATCCAAGCTTTTTAGAAAAAACACTTGGAAAAATTTTCTTTAGATCTTTTTTTAGTTTGACGGCTTCGGCCGTTACATTTTCGACTTTTTGACAAAAATCACTCATTGGCGAGTCCCATAATTCAAATTCTTGGATCCAGTCAGATCCAAATAAATTTGATGTGTTCCTAAGAACGAATACTTTTAGCTTTTTTGTCTTTCTTTTTAGTGAAACATTAATAATTAATTCACCCTCAAAATGTATCTTTTCACCAGTTACCGATCTTGCGATTTTATTCGTCTTCATCATCGTGGGCTTACCTAATTTCTTCCACGTGTGAACATTTATAATCGATATATCCGACCCTGAATCGAGTTGCAGATTTACTTCTCTATTTCTGATTCTCACCGTAACATATTTCCTTATGTTCTCTGTTGGTGATGGGTCCGTTTTTGCAGTTTTTATGTAGTTCTTATTTCCTACTTTTGCTCTGCAATATGAGGCCTTGTGCCCTGCTCGTTTGCATAAGTCACACGTTATATTCTTATGGTACCAACATGCATTGTACCCATGAGGTCCTCCACATTTACTACAAGGGGTCCTAGGCTTTTGTCTATCCTGATAATTTTGTGAAGGGTTCTTTTTGCCTCTTGGTTGGTAATAGCTGGCGGGTGAGTGTCCTTTAATTTTGGAGCGTATCTTTTTAATGTGAGCGATACCTGCTTCCTCTATGTTTCGGGAATCTTGTTTCACTGCCACGAACCGTTGACAATCTTCAGCCAGTTTCTGAAGCGTTAAATCAGGTTCTAATTCCAGTTTATTTAGAGCACGACGTCTTATATCGGCGTCTTTTGTGGCTATCAAACCTTGTGTGAATATTAGGCATCTAAAATTATCTGCCGTTAATGATGACAACTTGAAGTCGTCACAATTTTTATTAATATTAACTACAGACGCAAAAGTCGTATAATCCTGATTTTCCTTATGTGTAATATTCATACATTTGTATAGATATAGGATAATGTCAGGTGAGAGGAGCTTACAAGCACGGTAGAGGGAGCCAACCTTATTTGCGACAGCCTTGGCAATGCATACAATGTATTTGTTCCAATTCATGTTACCTGTGACGGTTAGGCCGAGGAGTTTGAATGATGAACTCTAAGGTAGGGTGTTATTTGCCATGGCAATCGTTGGTTTGAGAGGCTTCTTGTAGTTGTTGAAGGAAAGTAGCTTTGTCTTGGCGTCATTAAAAGTTACCAACCATTTATGACCCCAATCCACTACAGCCTGGAGGTCATTTACTAAAGATTCAGCCATTGCCTCGAATATGATCGCGTCTGTTTTACCAACATGGCAAGAGTAAAGCGTGGTGTCGTCAGCAAATAAGCCAATCTCCGACTCTGTATCATCAGGGAGATCGTTTATATAGATCAGGAACAACAAAGGTCCAAGGATAGATCCCTGGGGTACACCTGCATTTATGTTATGTTGCTTAGATGAATGGCCATCGAGGACAACCTTGATTTTTCTTTTGTTTAGGAAGGATCTAATTATATTAAATAGTTGCCCAGAAAAACCGTATGAACGCATTATCAGGAGCCACCCTTTATGCCAAGCCTTGTCAAAGGCCTTGGATATATCAAGCGCTACTGCCCTAACTTCACCTGCCTTGTCGAGTGTATGATACATACGTTCAGAGATGACTGTTAGGATGTCTGCAGTAGATCGTGCTTGTCTAAATCCATACTGGCGGTCAAATAGAAGTTTAGCATTAACTAAGTGTCGTACTATCGCTAGGTTGATTAAGGATTCAAAGATTTTGGCAAAGATCGGCAGTAGACTGATTGGGCGGTATTTCTGAGGGTCGGTTCTATTCCCAGAACTCTTGTAGACTGGTACCGCAGAGGCAATTTTCCAGCAATTGGGGAAGCAAGATCTAGCTAGGCATTTATTGTAAAGTTTGGAGAGGACAGGGGCCAGTTCAGAAGAACATTTCTTTATTACTATTACAGGTATAAGATCAGGCCCACAAGCTTAAGAGGTGTCAAGGTTTTTTATGATGTCTCTGACCTGGGATGGGGTGATGACCAGGTTATCAAGTGTGACTTCGGTCCGCAAAGGGAATTCGGGGAGGGGGTGGCTATCTGAGTCTAAAGTAGAGTTAGAAGCGAAACGCTGGGCAAGTAGTTCAGCCTTATCAGTGGCCGTACAGACGACATCATTGTGGTTTGATAGTGGGGGAATCGTTGATTGACCATTATTCACTACACTATTGTAGATTTTACAGAAATCGCGAATACCTAGTTTCTGAGACTGGATGCGTCTTTTTGTTAACTCATTATACCTTCTGTTTGCTTATCACGGCCTTGCATTTATTTCTTGACTCTATAAATTTATGTCTATTAGTAGCTGACTTATGGCGGCCGAATTTACGGAATACTTGTTGCCTCCCAGAAATGGCAGCTGCACATTCTGAAGTGAACCATTGAGGAGAGTGGGGCTTGCTAAAGAATTTTCGCATTGGGACATATGCTTCAATGCCTGCTTTGACCCATTCAGTTAATTCGTTTGCACACTGGTTGGCAGGTAGTGAGAAGGTTTCCCTCTATGGGGCGTCACTTATGTGATCTCTGATTGACTCGAAATCAGCCTGCTCATAGTATCTTGTTGTTTTGAGCAACGGTTCATCAGCTTTTGGACGACTTTTTAGGGTGATATGTATCATTAGCACAATGTGATCAGCATTCCCGAGTGGGCTATGAGCTTTCGTCACACAAGCCTCAGGCATTGAGGTCAAGAAGAGGTCTAGAAGTGAGGCTTGCTGGTCTACTCGATCGGGGATGCGGGTCGGAAAATCGACAGTCTGAGAGAGAGAGAGTGAGCTAGGGAGAAATTATACGTAGAGTCGCCGGCGGTCGTCAGTAAGGCTAGTGAATCCCAACCAGTCTTGGTGGTGGGCATTAAAATCCCCAAATACATGTATCTGGGCATTCGAGTCAATTAAGAGTGCTCTATCTATGCTTTCAGAGACAGAGTTTAGCAGAGTACAGTCCTGGGTGGACGGGGAACGGTATAAGAAATATAAGTAGCTGATGCTGTGATGTAAAGTCAATCTAAAGCACATGTAGTCTTGATCATCTGATTCTAACCTATGTTCTCTAGTCAGGGGGAGGGTGTTCCGAACATAAGCTCCAAGCCCGTGCATATGTTTGTAAGAGTCTTTACGGTAGAGTGGGAGGTAGTCAGTCATGTCAATGTGGTGTGAGGAGATTGAGGATTTGAGGTTAGTTTCACTAAGAGCTAGGATATACGGGGAGTTTGTCAGGAGAAAGGTTTTTACGTCGTTGATGTTGGTTCTAAGTCCCCGGATATTTGTGAATGCGAGCCTCAAGGGCGGAGGCGAAAGTATTTTTATATACGGCTTATGTATTTTTAATGACGATTTATGTATTTTGATATACTTTTTATGAATGTTTATAGACGACTTATGTATTTTTATTGACAACTTGTGTATTTTTATAGACGACTGGTGTATTTTTATATACGACTTATGTATTTTTATATAATGTATTTTTTATACTTCTATTGTATTTTTTTTATACAGCTTATGTATTTTAATATACTATTTATGTATTCTTATAGACGATTTATGTAATTTTATATACTACTTACGTATATGTATATACAGCTTATGCATTTTTCTATACGACTTATTTATTTTTATATACCACTTATGTGTTTTTATATACTACATATGAATTTTTATAGATTACTTATGTATTTTTAAAGACGACTTGTGTAGATTCATATACTACTTCATGTGTTTTTAGATACTCTTACGCCTTTTAATATACGACTTATGTATTTTTATATACGATTTGTGCAGTTTTATAGACGACTTATGTATTTTTATATACAGCTTGTGTATTTTTATATACGACAGATGTATTTTTATATATCAATTATGTATTTTTATATACTGCTTATATATTTTTATAGACGACTAATGTATTTTCATATACGACTAATGCATTTTCATATACGACTTATGTATTTTTATATACGACTTATGCATTTTTATATACTAGTTATGCATTTTCATAAAGAATATATGCATTTTTATATACTTCTTATGTACTTTTATATACGACTTTTGTATTTTTATAGACGACTTATGTACTTTTATATGCGACTTATGTATTTTCATAGACGACTAATGTATTTTTATATACTACTTATGTATTTTTATAGACGACTTATGTATTTTATCGACGACTTCTGTATTTTTATTTACTACGTATGTATTTGTTTTATACTATTTATGCATTTTTATTTACGACTTATTCATTTTTTAAACAACTTATGTATTGTATATTCGACTTATTTATTTTAATATACCGATTCATGTATTTTTATATACGACTTCTGTATTTTTATAGACGACTTATGTATTTATATATACGAATATAAGACTCGTGTATTTTAATATATGTATTTTTATATACTTTTTATCTATTTGTCTATACTTCGTATGTATTTCTATAGACGATTTGTGTATTTTTATAGACGACTGATGTATTTTATAGACGACTTCTGTATTTTTATAGACGACTTATATATTTTCATAGACCACTTCTGTATTTTTATATACAGCTTATACATTTTTATATAATGCTTATGTATTTTTATAGACGACTTATGTATTTGTATATACTTCTTATGTATTTGTATATACGACTTGTTTATTTTTATATACTGCTTATGTATTTTTAGAGATTTTTTATGTATTTTTATATACTTCTTATGCATTTTTATATACAGCTTATGAATTCTTTTTATATACGACTCATGTATTTTTATATACGACTTATCCATTTTTATATACTACTTCTGTATTTTTATATACTACTTATATATTTTTATAGACTACTTATGTATTTTTATATACCAATTACGTATTTTTATATACTGCTTATGTATTTGTATATACGACTTATTTATTTTTACAGACGACTTATATTTTTTTATACGACCTATGTATTGTAATATGCCACTCATGTATTTTAGTATACGACTTATATATTTTTATAGACGACTTATGTATTTTTGTGTACGACTTATGCATTTTTATATACAGCTTATTTATTTTCACATACTTCTCATGTATCTTATATACGACTTCTGTATTTTTATAGGAACACTTTATATTTTAGAGACGACTTATGTATTTATATATACGTCTTATGTATATTTGTATACAGCTTATTTATATTTATATACTTCTTATGTATTTTATATACAGCTTATGTATTTTTATATACGACATATGCATTTGTTTTATACAATTTATGTATTTTTATATACAACTTATGAATCACTTTTTTCATACGACTTATGCATTTTTTTTATACGACTTATGTATTTTTGTATACGATCTATGTATATCACTGATGTATTTTTATACACGGGTTATCAATTTGTATTAACGGCGTACGGATTTTGATACACAACTAATGCATTTTCCATGCTACTTATGTATTTTTATATACGACTCATGTATTTTTATATACTGTTGTGGACCTGGGTAAAGCTGAATAAATGATACAGGAACACATGGTTTAAATGAACAAAGGTATATATTATATAATAGAAAGAAAGAGATACAAGGAGATGTTGCTCTCAACCGCCATTGCTGGTTTGCCTGGGAAGAAGAGAACAAGTGTCACGTGCTTCCCGTATTTATAAGGTGGACGAGTCCATTAGTTCTTAGTAGGTAGGTACGGCACCATATCACCCCTTCCAAGCCTTACCTCCTCAGGAGTCTTAATAACGTTTCCTTTTCGGATCTATCTCTAGGTAGTCCGGAGCCATTCGTTTTCTTTTTGGTTGTCGTTTACGTGTGACTACCTGGGGTGCTGGTAAGTTGAAGGTGTCATATATCACGTCCATCACGTCTTCTCCTTGTGGGGCGCTGTCAGTGTCATCTGACAGTCTTTTTCTGATCTGATTTAGATGTCTCTTATGCGAGAACCGTGGTCCTTTTATGATATAGACCATCGATCCGATCCTCTTTTCAATTGTACCGGGTTCCCAGAACGATGCATTGTTTTTGAACATCTTAAAATATACCCTATCTCCTGGGTTGTATTTTTTCTTCGGTACCGTAGAGATTCGGTCATAATTATTATGTTTAGGTAATAATTTATCAAACACGGACTTCACATTCCGCGCAAACATCATCTCTGCGGGGGATAATGATGATGCTATGTTCATGTTTTTTGTAATTCTATATACCTGTAAGAATTGTTGTAAAGCCTTCTCCTTAGGAGTATCACCGGCCTTTTTTAATGCTCTTTTTAATGTGTCTACGAAGCGTTCCGCCTGGCCGTTTGACCTAGGATGATAGGGGGCGTCGTTATATGTCTGATTTGAAACGTCGCGCAGAACTCCTCAAAATCTGATGACGTGAACTGCGTCTCATTATCACTCACCAAACAATCCACTACCCCAAAACGGGCAAATAGTTCATGTAGGAATCTTATCGTATCCTCTGACGTGGGACTCTTGCAACGTAGTACCTCGGGCCACTTTGAAAAACTGTCGACTACGATTAAGTAGTGAAATCCTTCCAATGGTCCCGCGAAATCCACGTGAATTCTTTCCCACGGACGGTCGGTCTTTGGCCATGGGCTATGCTTTATATGCGGTGCTTTTGCCGCTAAGGCACAGCCTTTACAAAGCTTTACTGCTTTTTCAATGTCATTGTCCATACCTGGCCAGTACACAAAACTCCTCATTAACCCCTTCATCCTGGTTATCCCTGGATGGCCAACATGAAATTCTTTCAGAATTTGCTTTCGTAGTTTTTCTGGGATGACCACCCTTTCGTTATGCATGAGTACGTCATCACAGAGTAAGAAACTCTTTGCCGCATGTAAATCCTTATCTACCAATTTCATTTTTGTTCTGGTGATAAATTCATCCTCTTGAGCTTCTTTTTTTATCTCGTATAGTGTCACCGGGAGCTCTCTCACTGCGTTGCACAAAATCTCTTTAAAATCTCCTTCTGTTTGAAGAGACGCAATCACTGTGTTTTCTAGAGTCTCTCTCTGTTTTGGCACTAATCTCGACAATCCATCTGCATGATAGATTTTATTTGAATGCAAATGTTGCATTTTAAAGTTGTAGTTTAATAAGATAGTTCCCCATCTTTGTAGTCTATTAGCTGGATATACAGGTAGGCCTTTTTTAGATCCATAAATTGTAATTAGCGGCTTATGGTCTGTCTGTAAGGTAAATTGTCTACCATGTATGTATCGGTGAAACTTTGTTACTGCAAATATTATTGCTAGGGCTTCTTTCTCGATTTGAGAATACTGTTTTTCTGCTGGGAGCAAGGTCCTTGATGCATGTGCAATGGGTTTATGGGTTCCATCAGGCATTTTGTGTAGGATACATGCTCCTAAACCATATGAACTAGCGTCGCTAGCTAAGATTATGTCCAATTCTGGATTGTAATGTGTTAGAAATAACTCTGACGTAAGTTTTTCTATGATTTTATTAAATGCATTCTGACATTCAGGTGTCCATATCCAGGCTTTACCTTTTTTTAATAGCTCATTTAATGGAGCACGCAAATTATGCATTTCTGGGATAAAAGCCTGGTAGTAATTTGCTAGGCCCAGAAAACTCTGTAATGTCCTGACGTTTTCTGGCGCCGGCATGTTTTTTATTGCGGTAGCCCTTTCTGGGTCTGGTCTTCTGCCGTCCTTGTCGATCACATGACCCAGATATTTTATTTCCTCCAGGAAAAAATCACATTTTTCTTCTTTTACTTTGAACCCATAATCTTGGATTCTCGCAAACACTTGATTTACATGTTTTTGGTGTTGTTCGATATCTTTGCTGTTAATCAAGATGTCATCGAGATACGCTATTGCGAAATCGAGTCCGCCCAGCATTGTGTCCATTACTTGTTGGAAAATGGCTGGCGCGACCTTAACTCCGAACGCTAATCTTTCGAATTTATATAAACCACGATGTGTGTTTATACATAACAGCTTAGAACAATCTTTATCCACCGGTAGTTGTAGGTATGCCTCACTTAGGTCTATTTTTGAAAAAAATCTTCCTCCATTTAAGCTTGTAAACACTTCTTCCGGGGTATGGAGTGGGCAGTGATAGTCCGCGAGGGCAGTATTCAGTCCTGTTGAAAAATCTGCACATACACGAATCTCATTAGATTTTTTCTTTACATAAACCGTGGGTGCTGCCCACTGGCTGTGTTGTACTTTTGATAAAATACCCATCTTTACCAGTCGGTCTAATTCAGCATTTATTTTTTCAATCGAGGCGAAGGGTACTTTCCTTTCTTTCCTAAATACCGGCAGTACATTTTCTTTTAGACGGAATTTTGCAGTCGTTTTAGTGCAGTATCCAAGACCGCCAGAAAAAACCTCTGGAAACGATTTTTTTAATTCTCGTTGTAGTTTTTCCGATTCTGTTGCGCGACTATTTATTTTCTTACAAAATGTATTTATCGGCAACTTCCATAAATCAAATGCCTGCATAAAATCTGAACCAAAAAGATTATTCGAATCCTTCAGTACCAGTAGTTTGAGTTTTTTAGTATTTCCCATTAGGGACACATTTGTGATTAATTCTCCTTCAAATGTAATTCTTTCACCAGTAACTGTGCTTGCCAGCCTGTTTGTTCTTGATAGAGTAGGTTTATTTAATCTCCTCCATGTATGTAAATTTATAATGGAAACGTCTGAACCAGAATCCAATTGCAATTTTTATTTTTATCCAGGATTTTCACCTGTACATATTTTCTTATGTTCATGCCAGTTTCCTTCTTTGTCCTAGTGGCTTGAATCCGCATTTTATTTCCTCTGCCCGTTCTGCAGTGCGAACTTTTATGTCCAACTTTTTTGCATTTCATACAGGTTTTAAAACGGAATGGGCACTCATTGTACCAATGTGGATTACCACAGCGTGAAAAAGGTGGCAATTTATTTATTTTTTTACTGGTTTGGTTTGTCTTTGTTACATCAAAATTATTATTTCTTATTTTTCTATAAGGTTGAGCTTTTGTTTTTTGATGTACCTTTTTTATGTGCGCAATGCCGGACAATTCAATGTCTTTTGAGTCCTGTTTTACATTTACAAATCTTTGACAGTCCTCAGCCAACTTTTGCAGCGTAGGGCTTGGTTCATTCTCTAATTTATTTAGAGCTCTACGCCTTATCTCCGTGTCATTTCCTGAGATTAAACCTTGTACAAAAATTAGACACTTGAAATTATCTGCACTTAATTCAGTTAGTTTAAAATCGTCACAATGCTTGTTCACTATCGATGCAAAAGTAGCATAATCTTCCTCGTCTTTCTTTACCAGGTTCATGCACTTCCATCGTTTGTGGAATAGTGTAGTTCTTGGACTAAACAGTTCTGTCAATAAACCAACCGCTTCTATGAAAGTTAGCTCGCTAGTTTTCCGAGGCAAAATGAAACCCACGAATTTGGTATGTTCTGTGGTATTTAGTTTTCTAAGAAGGAGGCGTAGCTTCTTCGCATCACTCCAACCACCGCAGTCAATTTTATATAGGTCTTCATATCTTCGGAAATATTCTTCAAATGTATTATTTTCCGTGTATGAGTAATTATCAATACTGTTCCAAATTTCGTTCTGCGAAAACGTGTCGTCTTTTTCATTTTTTTGATCACTGCGCGATATTGTTTGTATCAGAAATTCCAATCTTTCATCATACTCTTTTTTGTGTAATAAAATATTTTGGTTCTGTTGTAATAAAAGCTTTTGAAATCTTTCCTCAGTTTGTTGTTGCTGGGAGATTTGGAATTTCATTAGTTCGGTGATTATAGACTCAATATCTTCCATATTCAACCATTTAGTTTCTGATTTTATTTAGAAAATTAATATTTTCTTATTATCTTATGATTTTATAAGAGTTCTTTTCTTTAAATTAGCGTTTGCTAGGCGCCGTTTTTAATTATGAAAAGATTATGAAACTTTTCCTTTTCTCTATATACGCGTATATTCACTTATTTTTTTATTTTGAAAATTAATATTTTCTCGTTATTTAATGAATTTATAAGAAGTTCTTTTCTTTAAATTAGCGTTGACAAGACGCCCTTTTAGTTATGAAAAGATTATGTAATGTTTTTTTCTTATACACGTTTTTAATTTTAACGAAGAGAAAAAAAATCTGTTTCACAATTCATTCTTTCTGCATTTTAAAATATTTCAGTACAAGTCGGAAAAGAAAAGAAGAGAGAGAAAATAAAACTGACCTTTTTTTTATCGTGCGTCTTTTTTTTTTTATAGAGTAACGCACGTGTGTTCATTTCATGTTTTTGTTTCATATCTGTTCTTAAAATGAAGCACGTGGTGTCTCGGTGTTCGGTATTTCTTTTGTTTTGTTTTTTTAGTTTTCCAACCCAGAGAAAAGAAACGCGCATTCAATTTCAGTTGTTTTTGTTTTGTTTGTTTTTTTAACTAGTTTTCCCAAACTAGAAGAACGCGCACCCAATTTCAAGCTGTTTTTTTTTCAATAAGCAGTTTTAAAACTTACAGCACAACATGTCCATTTCAGTTTTCTTTTTCTTAAAAGAAAACAATTTTCTCGCACTTAAGAATTCAACGTGTTTGTTTTTTTTTTTCAGTTGAGTTCTCTTTTCTTCTCTCGACCGTACGGCAAAAACCTTTTTTTTTTTTTTTTTGTTTTTGTTTGTTTTTGTTTTTTTGCGTGCGGCTTGCTGCATTAACCTTGTGAGTGCATTTTCACGTGGTATTTTCAGTTTTTTGACCCAAGAGTTCGAATTGCCTCGTCGCCATTTGTTGTGGACCTGGGTAAAGCTGAATAAATGATACAGGAACACATGGTTTAAATGAACAAAGGTATATATTATATAATAGAAAGAAAGAGATACAAGGAGATGTTGCTCTCAACCGCCATTGCTGGTTTGCCTGGGAAGAAGAGAACAAGTGTCACGTGCTTCCCGTATTTATAAGGTGGACGAGTCCATTAGTTCTTAGTAGGTAGGTACGGTACCATAACATATACTTATGTATTTTATAGACGACATGTGTATATTTGTGTACTTAGTATGTATTTTTGTGTACGACCCATGTATTTTTATATAGTTATTATGTATTTTTATATTTGAGATATGTATTTTTATATATGACTTGTGCATTTTTATATACTACTTCTGTATTTTTATATACAACTTATGTATTTTTATAGACAATCTTTTGTGTACGACTAATGTATTTTTGTACACGGGTAATCCCTTTTTATAAACGACTTATGTATTTTTATAAACTACTCATACATTTCTTATACTACTGATGTATTTTTATATTCGATTCATGCATTTATATTTACGACTTATGCATTTTTATATACAACTTGTTTATTTTGATAGACGACTTATGTATTTTTATATACGACTAATGTATTTTTATATACGACTTATGTATTCTTATATACGATTTATCTATTTTTATATACTACATATGTATTTTTATGTACGACTCATGTATTTTCATTGACGACCTATGATTTTTATATACCACTTTTGTATTTTAATATACGACTTATGTATCATTATATACTACTTACGTATATTTATATACAGCTTGTGTATTTTTATATACGAGTTATGTATTTTTATATACCACTGATGTGTTTTCATATACTACTTTCATATACTACTGTATTTTTATATTATTCTTATGTATTTTTATATACAGCTTAGATATTTTTATATAGTACACATTTATTTTTATAGACGACTTATGTATTTGTATTTACTACTTTTGTATTTTAATATACGATATATGTATTCTTATAGACGACTTATGTAATTATATATACTACTTAGTATATGTATATACAACTTTTTGTATTTTTATATACCACTTATGCGTTTTTATATACTACATATGCATTTTGATAGACGACATATGTATTTTTATATACGACTTGTGTAGTTTCATATACCACTTTATGTGTTTTTATATATGACTTACGTTGTTTGATATAAGACTAATGTATTTTTATATACGACTTACGCATTTAAATATTCGACGTACGCATTTTAATATACGACTTGTGCATGTTTCTATACAACTTATGCATTTTTATAGACGACTTATGTATTTTTGTGTACGACTTATGTATTTTTATAGACGACTTATGTATTTTTATATACGACCTATATATTTCTGTTTACGACTTATGTATTTTTATATACAGCTTATGTATTTTTATGTACTTCTTTTGTATTTTTGTATAGACTAATGTATTTATATAGACGACTTCTGTATTTTTTATATTACTTATGTATTTTTATAGACGAGTCCAGTATTGTTATATACTACTGATGCATTTCGTATATTCTCATGTATTTTTATAGACGACTAATGTATTTTTATATACTTCTTATGTATTTTTATAGACGACTTGTGTATGTTTATATACGACTTGTGTATTTTTATATACGTCTTATGTATTGTTTATGCAGATTATGTAATTTTATATACAACTTATGTATTTTTATATACTACATATGTATATTTATAGACGACTTATGTATTTTTATATACGACTCATGCATTTTCATAAACGACCTATGTATTGTATATACGACTTATGTGATTTTTATATACTACTTATGGATTTTTTATACAATTATGCATTTTTTATACGACTTTTGTAGTTTTATATACGACTTGTTTATTGTTTAAATACGACCAATGTATTTTTATATACGACTTCTGTATTTGTATAGACGACCTATGTATTTTTATGTATTACTAGTGTATTTTTCATAGACGACTTATGTATTTTAATATAGGACTTATGTATTTATATAGACTAATTATGTAATTCTATAGACAACTTACGTTCTTTTATAGATGGCTGATGTTTTTTATATACGATTAATGTATTTTTGTATACGACCCATGTATTTTTACAGACGACTTGTGTTTTTATATATACGACTAATGTATTTTGTATACTACCTATGTATTTTTATATACGACTTATGTATTTTAATATACGACTGATGTATTTTAATATACGAGTCATGTATTGCTATAGACGACTTATGTATGTTTATATACGACTGATGTATTTATATATACTACTCATGTATGTTTATAGACGACTGATGTATTTATATATACTACTCATGTATTTTTATAGACGACTTACGTTATTTTATAGATGGCGTATGTCTTCTTTTATGTAACACTTATATATTTTTATATAGGACTTATGTATTTTTATATACGACGTATGCATTATTATATACCGTTTATCCATTTTTATTAACGACTTATGTATTTTCATATAGTACTTAGTCATTTTTCATACAATTTATGTATTTTCATATACGACTAATGTATTTTTATATACTTCTTATGTATTTTTGTCGACGTCTTATGCATTTTTATGAACTTCTTATGTATTTCCATATACGACTTATGAATTTGTATATACTTCTTATGCGGTTTTATATAAAACTTATGTTTTTTCATATATTTCTCATTAATTTTTTAATACGGCTTCCGTATTTTTATAGACGACTTATGTGTTTTTATATACGACTTATGTATTTGTTATTTAAAACTTATGTATTTTTATATACGACTCATTCATTTTCATATACGACTTATGTATGTGTTATATACTACTTAAGCATTTGCATGATTATGCATTTTCTTATACGACTGATGTATTTTTATATACGACTGATGTTATTTTATATACGACTTATCTATGTTTATATACAGCTTATGTATTTTTATATACTTTTTATGTATGTTTTATATACTACTTATGTATTTTATAGTAGATTTATGTACTTTTATAGACGACTTACACATTTAAAATACTACTTATGTATGTTTATATACAGCTTGTGTATTATTATAGACGACTTTTGTAGTTTTATATTCTTCTAATGTTTTTTTATTTACGACTTATGTATTTTATATACTTCGTATGTATTTGTATATACGACTTGTGTATTTTTATATACTTCTTGTGTATTTTTATATACGCTTGATGCATTTTTATATCATCTTATGTGTTTTGATATACAGCTTATGCATTGTTATATACGACTTATGTATTTTTATATACGACTAATGTATTTGTATCGACGACTTGTTTATTTCTATATACTACTTACGTGTTTGTATATACAGCTTATGTATTTTTATATACGTTGAATGTATTTTTATGTACCACTTATATTTTTTTATCTACGTCTGATGAATATTTATAAACGACTTATGTATTGTATATTTAACTCGTGTATGTGCCATATACTACTAATGCCTGTTTTGATACGATTATGAATTTCTTCATACGACTTCTGTATTTTTATGTACGACTTCCGTATTTTTATAGACGACTTATGTATATTATATTCGACTTATGTATTTTTATAGAAATCTTATGTATTTCTCATAGATGGCTTATGTTTTATTATATACGAGATATGATTTTTTGTATTCATTTTTGTATACGACTTAGGAATTTTTTGTATACGACTCATGTATTTTTATATATGACTCAAATATTTGTTTTATACTACGTATGTATTTTTATATACGACTTATACATTTTTATAAACGACTTATCTGTTGTATATTCGACTTATGTATGTGTTATATACTATTAATGTATTTGTTTTATACGATTATGCATTTCTTTATACGACATATGTATTTTTATATACGACTTAAGTATATTATACACGACATATCTATTTCTATAGACGAATTACGTATTTTTATAGATGGCTTATGTTTTCTTTTATATAGTGCATATGCATTTCTGTATACGACCCATACATTTTTATAGACGACTTATTTATTTTTATAGACGACTTGTGTATTTTTGTATACAACTGATGTATTTTATATACACCTTATGTATTATCATAGACGACTTATGTATGTTTATGTACGACTTATGTATTTTTATATACTACTTATACATATTTATATACAACTTATGCATTTTTAAATACACCTAATGTATTTTTATATACTACTTATGTATTTTTATAGACGACTTATGTATTCTTATAGACGACTTATGTATTTCTATATACGACTTATGTATTTTTATATACGATTTCTGTATTTATATAGACGACTTATGAATTTTTATATACTTCCTCTTCATCTTTATAGACGACTTATGTATTTTTATATACTTTTTATGTATTTTTATATACGACTTGTGTATTTTTATATACATCTTATGTATTTTTATATACAGCTTATGTATTTTTATATATGACGTATGTATTTTGATAGACGACTTATGTATTTTTATATACTACTTCTGGATTTTTATATCCGACTTATGTCTTTTAATAGACGACTTAAGAACTTTTAGATACTAATTACGTATTTTTATATACAGCTCATATATTTTTTATATACGACTCATGTACAACTTATGTATTATCATAGATAGCTTCTGTATTTTTATATACGACTTATGTATTTTTATAGAAGACTTGCATTTTCATAGACAACTTCACTCTCTTTATATACGACTTATGTATTTTGATATGCAACCAATGCATTTTTGTATACGTCTAATGTATTTTTATATACTTCTTATTTATTTTCAAATACGACTCCTGTATTAAAATATACTACTTGTGTATTTTTATAGACAACTTATGTATTTTTATATACGACTTATGTATTTTTCTTTACGACTTTTTTTATTTTTATATACTACTCATGCATTTTTATATACGACTTAGCTATTTTTATATACGACTTATAGCTTTTCACATACGACTCATGCATTTTTGTATACCTCTTATGTATTTTTATATACGACTTATGTATTTTTATATATAACTTCTGTATTATTATAGACAATTAGGGTTTTTTATTTACGACTTATGTATTTGTTATATACTTCTTAAGCATGTTTTTATGTGACTTATTCATCTTTTTATACGATTTATGTATTTTTATATACGATTTGTGTAGTTTTATATACGACTTATGTAGTTTTATATACGATTTATACATGTCTATTTGCGACTAATGAATTTTATACACGACTTCTGAATTTTTATATACGTCTTATGTATTTATATAGACGACATTTGTATTTTTATTGACAAATTATGAATTTTATTGACGACTTATGCATTTTTATATACTTCTTGTTTATTATTATAGACGACTTCTGTATTTTATAGACGACTTCTGTATTTTATAGACGACTTCTGTATTTTTATATACTTATTAGGTATATTTATATACGACTTATGTATTTGTTTATATATCTCATGTATTTTTATATACAGCTCATGTTTTTTATACAACTTATGTATTTTTATATACGACTTATATATTTTGATAGCCGACTCATTCATTTTTGTATACTACTACTGGATTTTTATATACCACTTATGTATTCGTATAAACGACTTATTTATATTTATATACTAATTACGTATTTTTATATACCACTTATGTATTTTTATAGACGAGTTATGTATCTTCATATACGACTTATGTAATTTTATATACAACTGATGCATTTTCGTATACAATCTATGTATTTTATATACGACTTATGTATTTTAATATACGACTGATGTATTTTTATATACACCCCATGTATTTTTATATACTACTTATGTATTTTTATGAACGACTTTTGTATTTTTATAGACGACTTATGTATTTTAATATACGACTTATGTATTTTTATATACAGCTTCTGTATTTTTATGTACTTCTCGAGTATTTTTATATACGGCTTATGTATTTTTATATACGACATATGTATTCTAATAGGCGACTAATGATTCTTTATACACGACTTCTATATTTTTATATACGTCGTATGTATATTTATAGACAGCTTCTGTATTTTTACTAGACGACTTGTGTATTTTTATGGAGTACTTCTGTATTTTTGTAAACGACTTATGTATTTTATATTTTCTTGTTTATTTTTATAGACGACTTATGTATTTTTATATACTTCTTATGTATTTTCCTATACGACTTGCGTATTTTTATATACGACTTGTGTATTTTTATATACAGCTTATGTATTTTATATACTACTTGCATTTTTAGAGACGACTGATGTATTTTTATATACGACTTTTTAATTTCTATATACAGCTTATGTATTTTTATATACTTCTAATGTATTTTTATAGACTATTTATGTATTTTTATACACGATTCATGTATTTTATATACGACTAATGTAATTTGATAGATTACTACTGTATATGTATATACTTCTGATGTGTTTTTATAGACGACTTCTGTATTTCTATAGACGACTTCTGTATTTCTATAGACGACTTCTGTATTTTTATAGATTACTTATGCATTTTTATATACAACTTCGCCATCTTTATATACGACTTAATTAATTTTATATACAACACATGCCTTTTTGTATACGTCTTAGGTATTTTTATATACGTCATATGCATTCTTCTATACTACTACTGTATCTAAATATACTACTTGTGTATTTTTATAGACAACTTATGTATATTTATATACGACCTATGTATTTTTATATACAACCTTTTCATTTTTATATACTACTCATGCATTTTTATATACGAATTAGTAATTTTTATATATGACTTATGGATTTTTATATACGACTGATGCATTTTTGTATACGTCTTATGTATTTTTATATACGACTTATGTATTTCTATTGACGACTTGTGTATTTTTATATACAACTTATGTATTTTTATATACTACATATGTATATTTATATATTACATCTGTATTGTTATAGACAACTAATGTATTTTTATTTACGACTGAAGTGTTTTTTATATACTACTTATGTATTTTTATATCCGACTGGTTCATTTTTATAAACGACTTATGTGTTGTATATTCGACTTATGTATTTGTTTATATACTACTTATGCATGTTTTTATGTGACTTATTCATTTTTTTATACGACTTATGTATTTTAATATACGACTTATGTAGTTTTATAGACGACGTATGTATTTTTATAGACGACTTATGTAATTTTCTATACGACTTGTGTATTTTCATAGACGACTTATGTATTTTTATATACTACTTATGCATTTTTATACACGACTTACGTTTTTTTATAGATTGCTATTGGTTTATTTATATACGTCATATGTATTTTTATATACGACTTATGTAATTTTATATGCGACTTATGTATTCTTATAGACGACTTATGTATTTCTATACACGACTTATGTATTTTTATAAACGACTTATGTATTTTTATATACGACTCATGTATTTTTTATAGACGAATTATGTATTTATATAGACGACTTATGTATTTTTTTGTACGACTTATATATTTTTATATACTACTTGTGCATTCTTATAGACGAATTATGTATTTTTATAGGAGACTTATGTATTTTTATAGACGACTTATGTATTTTTATAGAGAACTTAGTTATTTTTATAAACGACTAACGTTTTTTATAGATGGCTTATGTTTTTTATATACGATTTATGTATATGGGATATCAGTCACAAGATTTTGTTCATACACACACTATATATATATATATATTTATATATATATAATGTATAAAGTCGCAAGTTTGCCCTTAAGGAGGAAGTCAAAATGCATTGTATTAAGTTTATACAACTTTACACAGTAGACGCACCATCTTATATATATATTCGATATTAGTGACAAAGTTTACGAATTTGCAAATTGGTTTTGAAAAATTAACTGTTATTAATTAACCATGATTGGTTATTGTTTTTCTTAACTCAATGATATTTTAGATTTGAATATAACAAATAATTCTGTTTGACAACATTTTTTTTACTTCCTGGACATATAGTTAGTATTTGTATTGAAATGTTCCTTTCTATTAAGTTGCCAATTTGATTTTCAACAAGTTGCAATCTATTTCTGAATTGCAAGTGAAAAAGCAAATTTGATTTTTCCTTTTTTTTCTTTACGGTCACATTTAAAGAAAAAAGAAATTTGTATCGAAATTACAAAAATGTTTATCCATCTATATAAATAAAAGTAAAGATTTTGTTTCGCGTTTACAAAAAAAAAAAAATGAATAAAATGTTTATTATATTAAATTAATGTTTCAAGTAGCGCACTTTGCGAATCGATAGCGAGCCGATTGAGCCAGCTAGTACTTTGATAGATTGAAAAGGGTTTGACAAAAATAATTGGAACAGTGCATAATCGACTCTAATATTTCAATGATCTGCTTTTCAAAGAGATTGATTCAAATGTCATCATGTGCGTGTATATCCGTGGCAGATCGTTTTTTATCTACTTGACTTTATATTTGTAGTTCTTTACAGATATTGGTGAAATTATTTCTGATGAGTTAAATGAAAGAAAAATGAAACACCGACCGTTTACTTTGTATTATCAAGTTGAGGTTTTTCCGAATTTATTTCAGGCGGCAAAGTAAGTCTGACCTTTTATTTGCTTACTCACTACCCCTCACCACATGAAATGGTTTCGCCCGGAGGCAAAATAAAAACACGTGCTTTACTCGCTCACATTTAGATGATGAAATTAGAGCATATTTATTCATGTACAAATATATATATACATTGGTTATTGTAATAAGTAGGATATATATATATATATATATATATATATATATATATATATATATATATATATATATATATAACATATATTTATATATATAATATATATAAAATATATATAAAATATATATAAAATATACATTATATATATAATATATATATATATATATAATATACATATATATAATATACATATAGTATACATATATATAAGTTTATAGTATATACTATACATGTATACATATATATACGTATCGAATATACATATATATAATATACATATATATACGTATATTATATATATATATAATATACATATATGTATATGCGTATATAATATACATATATATATACATATATATATACGTATACAATATACATATATATATATCTATATATCTATATATATATACGTATATAATATACATATATATTTATAATATATATATATACGTATATATATTTATATATAATATACATATGTAATATACTTATATATACACATATATATAGTATACATATATACGTATCATATATATACACATTTATATATAATATCCATATATATACGTATAATATATATATATATATATATATATATATATACACACATATATAATATACATATATATACGTATATAATATACATATATATATACATATCTATATATACACATATATATATATACATATATATCATATAATATATATAATATAAATATATATCCGTATATAATTTACATATATATACCCACACATATTTCATGATATACATATATATATATATACGTACATAATATACATATATATATACATATATATATAATGTACATACATATACGTATATGATATACATTTATATACACACATATATATAATACATATAATATACATATATATATATAATATACATATATATACGTATATAATATACACATATATACACATATATATATATATATATATATATAACTAATATATACATATATATACGTATATTATATTCATATCTATACGTACATAACATACATAATTATATACGTATATAATATACATATATATACGTATATAATATACACATATATAAACATATATATATCTAAATAATATATATATATACGTATATTATATTCATATCTATACGTATATAATATACATGAATATATACGTATGTAATATACATATATATATACGTATATAATATACACATATATACACATATATATATATATCTAAATAATATATACATATATATATATATACGTATATTATATTCATATCTATACGTATATAATATACATATATATATATATATATATATATATATATATATATATATATATATATATATTTGTATTCATGAATAAATGCGATTTATTTTATTCATCACTCCTATATAACTATTAAAACAGG
>OY744527.1:33733655-33736155 GCA_963556195.1 Sepiola atlantica | reverse complement strand
GCAGATATAATCCTCATTCGTAATCCCATCAATCGATTTACAGTCTCTGATAGAAGGATTACCTTGTTCCGACAGTGAGCTTTATGGATACATAAACTTCACAATCCGTTAAATTTTCTTCCGCAATCACACGTTGTAGCCGGGCCTAAATCTAAAGCGGTTTCATGTATATCAGTCCGATGGGTGATATATTCTCCCTCGCTCCTACAGTTGCCCATTAGGAATTATTTGGTTGTTGTACTGTTTATATCTTTTACATACTTGTGTAGAGGTTAGACATAAGGTCAGATTTGGTTTTTAGAAGTCAGTATAAGCGAACTCTTTTATTTCCAATAATCAACCGTATTTTTCTTCCGGCCAGGTGCATGTATGTGTCAAGTACGTTTTATACATGCCATGTGGCATTTCTGGTACACCCGGCCCGGATATTCAACAACTCTGACTTTCCAGAGAGTCAATTTTCTTCCCGAAGAGTCATCTTACTTTTAAGAGAGCTTTAGAATTCAATTTTTAGCATATAACGTGTGATAGCCCGTGAGATACATTGCCCACATCAGCCGTTAACCAGTGATAACACAGTTCACCTGATTAGGCGATACTGTCACCCCAAGCGCCGCAAGCAACTTTTTCATTAGACAGTATTAAAAATAAATAACTCTTCGCATTAAGTTAAAATACTACACCCTAATATTTCTAAAACTTAGAAAATCGAGAGTATACTAAAAATTAAAAAAAGTTATTTAGTAGTTTAAGTGAACTGGAGTTGATGTTATTAAGTGAAAAAATGTATATTTAATGTAGTAAAAAGAAACAAAAGAAACAAAAAGGATTTTTTACGTAAGAATAATACTGTTTAATTATAATCTGCTATTCTGGTATTCAGTAAATCGAGAATGTAAAATAAAATCTTTGAAATAGCTTCCCCCTAATGTAGGTGAAGAAAGCGGTCCGTATTAGATGCAAAATGTCGAATAGCAAGATCTAAAAAAAATTAAATGATAACGGTGCTACGAAGATAAGTGTCTTACGAAGAAGAGTTCCCGGTGTATGTAGATATGAGAGCGAAAATGAAAAATTCTCCGACTTTCGGTGTGGATGACTATTTTAGGAGAAGCTACGAGCTGGATTATATGTAAAAATTATTGAAAACGAACGAAACAAACGTATATTTTCCGAAAACAAGAATTGGCCTAAATTGCTACCGAAGCAGGTTCGCGTGTGCAACTCTCTCTCTCTCTCTCTCTGTGTATATATGTGTAACTCTGTATATATATATATATATATATATATATATATATATATATATATATATATATATATATATATATATATATATATATATATATTAGAGTAGAATATATAAAGTCAAATAACGACGTGTGTTTTTCCTCTAAAGTAAACCTTAAAGATTGAACAAGCTTTCGATTGTGCAAAGTTATTACAAAGTAAGGAAATTTTTTTTATAAATCATTTTCCCGTTGGAGATCAAATATCTATGTGGGTTACTTTCACCGAGATGTTATGCGCGAGATGTTATTTCAGCGAGATGTTAAGCGCATAAATGTCTTGTCTGGTGCATCACGTGACTCGTGTATTGGTAATTAAAGTAAAAATAAACTTTGCACTTGGAATCGTCGCTTTAACTTTAGATAAAGAATAAAGAATATATATATATATATATATATATATATATATATATATATATATATATATATATATTCGTCAATGAAATAGGGGAAAATAACTTTACTTTATTATGTAGCTGAAGCTAAAAATTTATATTTTCCTTTTATCTTTACTATAAAATGAAACTATAATCTAAAAATACTACATTTCATGGTATGTGCACCTTTCTAAAAATATGATTTCAATGAAGAAAGCAACTGTGGAATCTCCACGGGTCTCGTTATTATATTTTATTACACTTAACTATTGATCTATTTTCTTATCTATGTGTTGTTTATGCATATCTTCGGATGGGTCCGATAGGTCTAAGCGCTTCTATCTAATAGAATCTCCTGCCTGTCTTTGACCGCAACTGATCTAACCTCAAATCCACGATTAAATCAACCAGTTCTTGATCTATCCTTGTATCAGGCGATATATGAACCTGGGGCCGAACCTTATCACTCATACTAAGGCAACCTTGTACATTTTGAAAATAATTATACGCCCAACTTCAAACGCATAATACTGTTAAGTAATATGTAATAAGTCATATTAATATGTAATAAGTCATATTAATATACTAACTGTCTTTGTCGGCTCGCTATCGCTTCACAAAATTCGCTATATTAAATATTTGAAACATTAATTCAATGTCGTCAAGGGTTAATACTATTAAGAAAAAATGACTCTTTCTTCTTCCGTAAAAATAATTGTTATTGTCAGCTAAATATTCTTTAAATGAATACAACGAATATGTCTCTATTTTATTCATTCGTTTATTTACAATCGTAAAAATTTTTATTCTTTTTAAAACAATAATAAATCTCTGTAT
>OY744527.1:33711155-33726155 GCA_963556195.1 Sepiola atlantica | reverse complement strand
ACTGAAAAATAATGATTGAAAAAACAATGAAAAATAAGGATTGAAAAAACAATGAAAAATAATGATTGAAAAAACAATGAAAAAATAATAATTGAAAAAACAATGAAAAATAATGATTGAAATACAACAAAAAAAAACGAACAAAATATAACAAATATAAATTATAAAATACGAAAACAAAAATAAAAACAAGTACATATAGAATAAAAAAACGAATAAAATACAACAAATACGAACAAAAGTATAACAAAAATAAAATATAAAATATGAAAACGAAAATAAAAGCAAGTACATATAGAATAGAAAAAAGATTTTAAAAACTACAACAAAAAAACGCAAAATATATGACAAAAATAAAATATAAAATATGGAAACGAAAATAAAAGCAAGTACATATAGAATAGAAAAAAGATAAAAAATACAATAAAAAAACGAAAAAAATATAACAAAAATAAAATATAAAATATGGAAACGAAAAACAAACAAGTACATATAGTATAAAAACGAAAAAATACAACAAAAAACGAAAAAAATATGACAAAAATAAAATATGAAATATGAAAACGAAAATAAAGAAAAGAACATATTAAATTAATAAAAGATAACAAATACAAAAAAAGCAACAAATGTAACAAAAATAAAATATAAAATATGGAAACGAAAATAAAAACAAAAACATATAGAATAGAAAAATGAAAAAAATGCAACAATAAAAACGAATAAATATAACAAAAATAAAATATTAAATATGGTCACGAAAAAAACACAAGTACATATAAAATAAAAAAAACCAAAATACAACAAAAAAACGAAAAAATATTACAAAAATAAAATATACTATATGAAAACGAAAATAAAAATACATACATATAGAATAGAAAAAAGATAAAAATTACAAAAAAAACGAAAAAAATATAACAAAAATAAAATATAAAATATGAAAACGAAAATAAAAACAAGTACATATAGAATAGAAAAAAGATTAAAAAATACAACAAAAAAACGCAAAAAATATGATAAAAATAAAATATAAAATATGAAAACAATAATAAAAACAAGTACATATAGAATAGAAAAAAGATAAAAATACAAAAAGAACCCCCAAAATACAACAAAAATAAAATATAAAATATGGAAACGAAAATAAAAACAAGTACATATAGAATAGAAAAAAAATTTAAAAATACAACAAAAAATGAACAAATATAACAAAAATAAAATATAAAATATGAAAACGAAAATAAAAACAAGTACATATAGAATAGAAAAAAGATAAAAAAATACAAAAAAACGAAAAAATATAACAAATATAAAATATAAAATATGAAAACGGAAATAAAAACAAGTACATATAGAATAGAAAAAAAGATAAAATAATACAACAAAAAACGAAAAAATATAACAAAAATGAAATATAAAATATGGAACCGAAAAATAAAAACAAGGACATATAGAATAGAAAAAAGATAAAAAATACAACAGAATAACGAAAAAAATATAACAGAAATAAAATATAAAATATGAAAACGAAAACGAAAATAAAAACAAGTACATATAGAATAGAAAAAAAATAAAAAATACAAAAAAAAGAAAAAATATAACAAATATAAAATATAAAATATAAAAACGAAAATAAAACAATTACATATAGAATAGAAAAAAGATAAAAATTACAACAAAAAACGAAAAAATATTACAAAAATAAAATATAAAATATGGAAACGATAATAAAAACAAGTACATATAGAATAGAAAAAAGATAAAAATTACAACAAAAAACGAAAAAATATTACAAAAATAAAATATAAAATATGGAACCGAAAAATAAAAACAAGTTCATATAGAATAGAAAAAAGATTTAAAAAATACAAAAAAAAAAGAAAAAATATCACAAAAATGAAATATAAAATATGGAACCGAAAAATAAAAACAAGTACATATAGAATAGAAAAAAGATAAAATAATACAACAAAAAACGAAAAAATATAACAAAAATGAAATATAAAATATGGAACCGAAAAATAAAAACAAGTACATATAGAATAGAAAAAAGATAAAATAATACAACAAAAAACGAAAAAATATAACAAAAATAACATATAAAATAGGGAAACGGAAATAAAAACAAGAACATATAGAATAGAAAAAAGATAAAAAATACAACAAAAAAAAACGAAAAAATATAACAAAAATAAAATATAAAATATGAAAACGGAAATAAAAACAAGTACATATAGAATAGAAAAAAGATAAAAAATACAACAAAAAAACGAAAAAAATATAACAGAAATAAAATATAAAATATGAAAACGAAAATATAAACTAGTACATATAGAATAGAAAAAAGATAAAAAATACAAAAAAAAACGAAAAAAATATAACAGAAATAATATATAAAATATGAAAACGAAAATAAAAACAAGTACATATAGAATAGAAAAAAGATTAAAAAATACAACAAAAAATGAACAAATATAACAAAAATAAAATATAAAATATGAAAACGAAAATAAAAACAAGTACATATAGAATAGAAAACAGATAAAAAAATACAAGAAAACGAAAAAATATGACAAATATAAAATATAAAATATGAAAACGAAAATAAAAACAAGTACATATAGAATAGAAAACAGATAAAAAAATACAAGAAAACGAAAAAATATGACAAATATAAA
The DNA here is from genome assembly GCA_963556195.1 of Sepiola atlantica. Taxonomy (NCBI): domain Eukaryota; kingdom Metazoa; phylum Mollusca; class Cephalopoda; order Sepiida; family Sepiolidae; genus Sepiola; species Sepiola atlantica. The sequence goes on along the minus strand of OY744527.1, from coordinate 33,723,477 downwards.
ATATAAAATATGAAAACGGAAATAAAAACAAGTACATATAGAATAGAAAAAAGATAAAAAATACAACAAAAAAACGAAAAAATATAACAAAAATGAAATATAAAATATTAAAATGAAAATAAAAACAAGTACATATAGAATAGAAAAAAGATAAAAAATACAACAGAAAAACGAAAAAAATATAACAGAAATAAAATATAAAATATGAAAACGAAAATAAAAATACATACATATAGAATAGAAAAAAGATAAAAAATACAAAAAACGAAAAAATATAACAAATATAAAATATAAAATATGAAAACGAAAATAAAACAATTACATATAGAATAGAAAAAAAATAAAAAATACAACAGAAAAACGAAAAAAATATAACAGAAATAAAATATAAAATATGAAAACGAAAATAAAAACAAGTACATATAGAATAGAAAAAAGATAAAAAATACAAAAAAACGAAAAAATGTAACAGAAATTAAATATAAAATATGAAAACGAAAATAAAACAATTACATATAGAATAGAAAAAAGATAAAAAATACAAAATAAAAACGAAAAAAATATAACAGAAATAAAATATAAAATATGGAAACAAAAATAAAAACAAGTACATATGAAATAAAATACAACAAACAATATAACAAATGTAAAATACAAAAATATAGAAACGAAAATAAAACAAGTACATATTAAATAAATACAAGATAACAAATACAACAAAAAATTCAAAACAAAATCATAAAAAAGTAAGGAAAAAAAGAAATAGAAAGAATATAGTTTTAAAAAATGGAGAAAATATGTAAACGAAAAATAACTATGCAAATTACGATACAAAAAAATAAAACAAAACAAACACCAAAAATTAATAAAAATAAATAAAACAAAACAAACACCAAAAATTAATAAAAATAAATAAAACAAAACAAACACCAAAAATTAATAAAAATAAATAAAACGAAACAAAAACAAAAACTAATAAAAATAAATAAAAGAAATACAAAGACATCAACAAAATAAATGAAACAAAACAAACACAAAACAAATAAAAATAAATAAAACAAACACAAATACATCTACAAATAAATAAAACAAAACAAACACAAAACAAATAAAAATAAATAAAACAAACACAAACAGAAAAACAAATAAAAATAAATAAAACAAACAGAAAAAATGAAAATAAATAAATCAAATAAAATAAATAAAACAAAACAAACACAAAAACAAATAAAATAAATAAAACAAAACACACACAACAAAAATAAAACGAAACAAACCTAAAAACAAATAAAACAACCCGCCAAATAAAATAAAAATAAATAAAACGAAACACAGACAAATAAAAAAAAACAACCCCCTCCAAAGAAAATAAAAAACAAAAAAACAAATAAAAATAAATAAAACAAACACAAAAACTAATAAAAATAAAAAACACAAAAACAAACAAAAATAATTAAAACAAACCAAAAAAAATCAAAATAAATAAAACAAAACAAATACAAAAACAAATAAAAATAAATAAAACAAAACAAACACAAAAACAAATTAAAATGATATTAAAAAAACACAAAAACAAATAAAAATAAATTTTTAAAACACAAAAACATAATAAAAAAATAAATAAAACAAACACAAAAACGAATAAAAATAAATAAAATAAACACAAAAACAAATAAAAATAAATGAAAAAACACAAAAACAAATAAAAATAATTAAAGCAAACACAATTTTTTTTAAAATAAATAAAACTAAAACAAAAACAAACAAAAATAAATACATAAAACAAAACACAAAAACAAATAAAAATAAATAAAACAAACACAAAAACAAATAAAAAATAAATAAAACAAAACACAAAAAATAAAAATAAATTGAACGAAACAAACACAAAAACAAATAAAAATAAATAAAACAAAACACAAAAAAATTTAAAAATAAATAAAACAAAACACAAAAACAAGTAAAAAATAAATAAAACAAAACACAAAACAATTAAAAATAAATAAAACGAAACAATCACAAAAAATAAAAATAAATAAAACAAAACAAACACAAAAACAAATAAAAAATAAATAAAACAAAACACAAAAAATAAAAATAAATAAAACAAAACAAACACAAAAACAAATAAAAAATAAATAAAACAAAACACAAAAAATAAAAAATGAATAAAACAAAACAAACACAAAAACAAATAAAAATAAATAAAACAAAAGACAAATTTTTTTTTAAATAAATAAAACAAAACACAAAACCAAATAAAAATAAATAAAACAAAACACAAAAAATTTAAAAATAAATAGAACAAAACACAAAAACAAATAAAAATAATTAAAACAAAACACAAAAAATTAAAAATAAATTAAATGAAACAAACACAAAAGCAAATAAAAAATAATTAAAACAAAACACAAAAAAAACAAATAAAAATGAAATTAAAAAACACAAAAACAAATAAAAATTTATTAAAAAAACACAAAAGCAAATAAAAAATCAATAAAACAAACATACAAACAAATAAAAATAAATAAAACAAACACAAAAAACAAATAAAAAGAAATAAAACGAAACAAACAGAAAAACAAACTAAAATAAATAAAAGAAAATAAACACAAAAACATATAAAAAGAAACAAAAACAAAAAAAGCACAAAGACAAATAAAAATAAAATCGAAAACTAAAGAAAAGAAAAAGAGAAAAAAAAAACAAAGATCAAAGAACGAGAATAAATTTACGAAGGTTTTGTTTAAAAAAAAAAAACGGACAAAATATGGAAGCAAAAGTCAAACAAAAACCAAACAAATAAGAAATAAAAGAAAGGAAGGTGCTTGTAATGAATGGGTATCCACATGAATTTTAGTACTTACGGAGTCAGTCCCGGAAGTGGCCGATGCAGTTTACGACTTGAAAGCCGTGACAAATATGTAAAAAGGCAGACGACACTAAGTATACAATGTTTACGTTAAGGTTAGGTTAGTGTTATTGCTTAAAAAGATTTTAGCCCTTCAGAAAAAAAATATGAATAAATAAATAAAATAAGGTGGAAAAAACTTCTTACAAAAATAAAAGAAGAGAAGGTGACTTTGAAATTGTAAACTGCTTTGGGTATTTCCGGGACTTACTCAGGATTTCCCGTTAATACTCGAGATTGACTGCGTAAGTGTTGAAATCTTCTGGCTACCCATTCATTATTAGTGCTTAAATGAAATAAACACGGAAATGTGGGATTATATTAAATTTGAAGTAAAAAAAATAACTTACAAAGAATTAAGAACAAAACAAGGAAAAAAAACGGAACATGGACGATGAAATACGAAAAGGTGAACTAAAAAACGAAACGGTAAAAACGAAAAGAAGTGAAAAGAGAAAAAAAAGAAAAGAAAATAAGAACAGAAACTAAAAAAAGGGAAAACTAAGAAAGAAAATGTAAAGATAAAAGTCAAAAAATGAATATTTAAGGGAAAACAAAACAAAACAAAAGACACAAATCCACCCAACTGTACCAATAAAACAAAACAAAAAATCAAACAAGAAGAGAGACAAATTCTTCAATTCTGACATTATCCTGTCTCCATTCGTAGAGACGTTTCTTTCACTAAGTGACCTCTAAGAGAGAAGAGCGGTCGGACGAACGACGGAAGATACGGTACTTAACTATTTGCAGATAGATGCATTTGAAGTACAAAAAAAAAAAAAAAAAACAACAACAAAAAACTAGCAAAAAAAGAGAGCAAGTGTGTATTCCTTTGTTTTTCTGTAACGTGCACAGATGTATTATAGAGGTATATTTGCACGGTAATCCACGAGCACTCAAAGACATTCGCAGACGCATGCGCACACCACGCGTTAGGCGGGAAAAATGACGACCTTTAAGTCCTCACGCACAATCGCCACCGAGCGCACGGCTCGAATGTGAAAACAAATAGTCGTGTATTGAAATGCATAAGCGGCGAGGGAGCCCCTCGCGCACATCGACAAACAGTTCGTTATTAGAGCGGGAAGAATTGCACGGAGATCGGTGTTTGTCGTACATATAAGTCAAGAGACGAGGATACACGAACGACGTTTTCTTTCTTCTTTTTTTATATGCACCATTGACAACCAAAACACACATAGAAGAGACCTTTACAAATGTGGACCCACGTGAAACGTGCGCACATAAATAAGCCCACCTCAAGAGGCTGGCATTGCCATCGCGGCCGCATACATCCGTTTCAATGTTAAGACCTGCATAGGTTTGGACAGATTTTGAATCTACTGTGTAATGATTCATATCAGTGCAAATAGATAGCTACAAGCAGGGCCTGTGGAAATTCAACGGTTAACTGAGGTATATTTTAGTATGTATTTTGTATTATTAAAGTATATATAGGTTGACTAGGTCACTTCGCTATCTATATAAAGTTAAGTATGTGTATAGGGTTATCTATTTGTATGTACATTATTAAATACGCAACTAATTAACCAATCATTATGAATTTTGGAACACAGCTGCTAGGTGTAAGGACGGGTAATGTGGGTTATATTTAGTTTTATGCAAAGTTTGTGGTGAAGGCGTGTGGAAGCTCTTCGTTGATATTCAAATACTTTCTATTTTTGTGAACTTTTTACAATAAGTATTAGACATCAATTAATAAATATTCCCAACATTTGTTTTTTTGGGGTATTTGAAAGGTTTTTAAGGTGCATAATATGGGCACACCCTTCTATTTGAAAATTCAAATATTTCAGATTTGTATTAAATTTGATCCATAGTCATTAGACACGAATTCAGCAAGATTCCCTAAATTTAATTTTTTTCTTAAGACCCCTTAAGCAATAAACTTTATACATTTTCTAGAATCAAAATGATGTAATAGATTATGATCAAAATTGGAATAAGGATTCTAAAACATAAGGTTTAGTATCATGATATCTTGATTTTAATCTTCGTAAGAGAACATTAATGTGGTGCTAAACTTGTCTGTTTGGGGATTTAATTTTACCCGTCCTGGGACGGGTATTCTTCTAGACTAATAACCATAGACATTAATAAAGTAAGCATAAACTTTTTTATAGCTCTAATCTCCATCTCTTTCTCTGCCTCTCCATCTTTGTTTCACCTCCCCCCCCGATCTTTGTATGGATTTATATTTTCCTCTGCCATCACTTAGTCTCCCCATATGTCTACCTTTCTTTCTCTATGTCCATACACGCTCTATGAAGCCATAATCACATTAATGCACCCGTTCTCGTTAGATCACTGAAGTTAAGCAACATTGAGCCCGGTCAGAATCAGGCAGGTGACCTTTTGGGAATATCAGGTGCCGTATGTAACCCGACCCCCCCTTTTCTGGTTACTGCATGACTTCTAGGGGGTTTCAACCGACCTTTGGTTACGTATAACTGCTAACAAATATAGATGGGAACTGTTTTCGCTGACTCTTGTATAATCACAAATCATTAATTTACCGTTGCAGATTACACTTGGAACCAACATCAACAAGCCTCTGTCCCATCGGCGCAATGTTGCATCCCTGTGCTTGTTTTACGAGTACTTCCACAGAATGTGCTCCGATGAACTTACTGCATGTGTACCTCTTCAACGTAAATACCATCGTCAAACCCAACTAGAAGCAAAATCACACCCCTTAACTGTAGAGATACATAGATGCCGGCAAGCGTTTTCCTCTTATAGCTCATTTCCTCGAACCTCTTGACTTTGGAATGCTACCCCTGTTCCCTGTTTCCTCGACTGTATCAACATACAGAAATGTAAATGTTAGGTGAACAAACATCTAACTCCCCATTTAGGATGGCCCTTATAAATCAGGCCCCTAATCACAGTAGCTTTTTACGTCTCACTGGCAAAGGGGTTTGTTTGAGTTAGATAAAAGCAACAAACAAGCCAGCAAAAAACTGGGTGAATGACGTCACTGATAAGATCAGATCACCCTTTTTTAAAAAAAGTAAAATATTCTTCATCTTTGGCAGTTATTTCGAAGGAAACCATGGAATATATATAGTTCTTTAAAATTTAGAAAACTACATGTAAATTGTGCCTATAAATGAAAAAAACCCGTAAAAGAGTTGATGTGCCGTAAAGCAGACAGACAAACTCTAACCATAACAGATAAGGCACCAGGCTGAAAATGACGCGAACAAATCAGCCGTGTCAACATTACATCTGTTATTATTATTAAGTTTAAAGGCACAACCATCGACATCGCCCAGAACTTTACTGACTATCAAATATACTTTATACAGTTCAACTAGGTCCCGGACACGGCACTAACCCACCTCGGGCACCCTTGGGTGTTCGCCACCACCCAAAATCATTTTCTCCTAAAACCTTTCTGTTTCCTATTTCACATATTTTCTTCTGCCTACCCTGATTTCTAACCTGATAAACTAGTCAAATTGTGTCTACACCCACTCGGTCTTAGGTATGATCTTAAACATTATGCCCCGGTTGGAGAGGGCGAAGTATTTGGCTAAGATCAAAGTGTAGTATCTGTTCCGATGGATACTGCACGCCTGTCCTGTGCAGTTCTAGGAGGTCCACCCTCCCAGGCTTTGCCTCTCCTCTTTGGGGAGGAGTAAGTTTATTGCTTACTGTCTGAGGCGCCCCTACCGGGGAATGCCGACGGGGCTGCCCAGGCAATTTTTAATGGCCAGAGTGCTCACTTTCTCGGGCGCTGGCTTTTCAAACCCCAGTTTCCCGACCCGATCTTGGGTCATATCTTACTTGTGGGAGTAAGATAAAACTGGCCTTGTGCCTAACTCCTGGGGAGGAGTAAATAAAACCTCATAGTTGCTGTTTCTCACAGGGCAACTTAAACCTGGTCCTGTTAGGGTTAGGATTAGTGTTAGTGATGCAAATGCAATAAACGACCAACCAACCTACGTGACAGACCAACGAAAATAATATTTTAAATTTAAGCGTGACAGACCTAGTGACGGAAAGATACCCATCGTAGCGACGCTTGGGCGCAACACAAATTAGATGCCTCTATTAAAATTGCGCGTTTATCGATGCCAAATCTATTTTAAAACTTGAGCGTGACAGATGAACGGACAGACGATGTCGCTGGTTGGTATACGTGGTCGCAATTAAAACAGTGCCACTGGGTCGGGCGTTATATAACTCCCTATCGGGGATCAGATGAGGAAGCATATAAAAACATCTACAAAAGTCCCTTTTTATTTACTTATTACGAAAAGTATACATTTAAATTGCGTATTTAACTTCTTTTAAATTAATAACCTAAGCAGTCGCAGCTGTTTCGGTCATCAGCGAAAACATCTCCATTTTAACAATCTTCTTAGCCGGTTGAAATATATATAAAAAAAACTGCATCAAAATACGTTAATTTGTTGTAAAGAACTTGATGGACAGAAGACAAATAAAATTTGGCTATGCAGAATCAAATATCGATGTAAAACTATCATAGTCTAACTTCGATACATCGACTGACTTTATTTGATATGTATTTTATAACTATATCATTCAATGTAAAGTATAAGAGAACCGATTCCATAGTTATATAAGATGCAATAACTCACACTATAGTTTTAGCAACGAAAATGCTATTTAAAACTTAAGCGAGACAGACCAACAACAATGCGATTTCAAAGTTAAACGTGACAAACCGACCGACGAACAGATGTTTTCACAGAGATTCTTGGACGCATTTAAAATAAAATGCGTCCACTCAATCTTCACATATAGCGAATAAAATGATATCTCAAATTAAAGCGTGACAAACCAAAGGACATGGCGTTTTCAAACTTAAGCGTGATTAACAGACGTAAATAGTACTTCAAACGTAAACGTGACAGATTAGCGGACAGACAGAGTCGCTTAGAAAGATTCTAGGACGCATCTAAAATAAGATGCATCCATTCAATCTGCGCGTTTAGCGATGAAAATGTATCGAACGACCAGGCAACCTACTTGACAGACCGACGAAAATAATATATATTAAAAGTTAAGTGTGACAGCCCTAGCGATGGAAAAAGAGCCCACCATAGAAATGCTTGGACGCAACTCAACTTGCGCGTTTATCGATGGCTAATCTATTTTTAAACTGGAACATGACAGATGGACGGACGGACAGGATCTTTTGTTGGTCTGCGTTGACGCAATAAAAACAGTGCGCACCGGGTCGGGCGTTATATAACGCTGTATCGAAGGTCAGCTGGGAGGGGGGGCACATTACAAAGTCTGCAAAAGTCCACTTTTATTGTTATCTTAACATTTTGATTTAGTTCTATGCCTCACGGGTTGCCCCGAATAGAGTTTTGATACGATTGTTCACCCGGCCTCCTTTATCGTAACGTGCTGGTCCCTAATTCTGCGAGGGGGGGGGGGCGTATTTGTTTCCTTTTTTTCTTTACCGAATGCGGCACGTGCCGAGGATGGGTAAAGGCGCTAGCCGCGTGTTGGTCGCACGTCCGGCGAGATAATGACCACGTTGGACTCGCAGAACTCGCTGGTCTCCAGATGGGAATGTTTTTTCTTAGCTTCTTATTCGGCATGAAGATCCCTACCTCTCTCGGCGAGTAACATTTGGTCATTGATAATCCCAATGTTTTCCGTGTGTGTGTGTGTATACGAAGTAAGGGGTGAACGGGTCAAGAGCTTATTAATGCGTGTGCAAGTCATTGCATTTGAATCATGAAGATACTACTAGTGGAAGGGCTGGTCTAGAGCAGGGTTAGCGGTCTAAAAGACGGTGTTTGGAAAATCCGATGGGATAACTTCGGGATTATGTTATATATGTGTAAAGGAGACCCTTCGTGTGAGGTTGGTTTTGTAATATAAATCTATTACTAGTCTCATTTCCTTTGTGGTCTATTTACCCCCCCCCCCCTCTGTGATCTTTGGTTTGTGCTAATCATATTTAATTAATTGTATTTGGTCTTTTCTATTTTGTTACCTGAAATGAGAATAGCCAACATTCGCAGGATGCTGACCAGTTCACCCACATTGGCTACAAAAGGAGCCCCCCTCCCTCCATTGCCGATCATGATGGTCAGATCTTACTTCTGAGGCCCACTGCTTTTATATTTGTTTGATGTCATTTTTTCATAGGTCTTATTATTGTATATGGCAACACCAGGCCCAGGCTTATTTTACCTGTGATCCTGTGACAATGATACTCTTTATCCATATGTAGAAATAATAATAATAAAGTGTGTTTATCAGTTTAGTTTCAGTGGCCTGAAATAAGAGGTCTAAAAATTTGCAAGATGCCGACTTGGTCTCCCATGGGCTATCAAATGATCTCTTGCCGATCATGACGCTCGTATCTTTCTTCTGAGCCCCACGGCTTTTCTTTTGTATCATGTGGCAGCACGACATGGATAGTGTTAATCTATCCTATATGGAGAGATAACATTGCACTATCACACACATTGTATGCTTACAATAACGAATGTTGCTCAGTATTTGTTTCAATGGTCGATACATCGGATAGCGAGCGTAAACATAGATCCCTATGTTTACTGGAACGTTTTCATTATTTACACATATGGAACATAATCCCGAAGTTACGTCATCGATTTTCCAAGCATCCTATATAAATCTGAAATATTTTAATAATTTTTATATTTAATAAACTACACGGTCAGAGTTTATGAAAACTTAGTATATCAATTGTGGCGATAGTCCCAAATATAGGCTTACAATTTGAGCTGGATTGACTCAAGATTTTAATGTTAGTTAAAAATGCATTTTTCTTAATCTGCCACGCTTAACCAATAAACAGATAAAATGGACACATCTTAAAATATCTGTAATTCTTTTATTCATTCTCTGTCTGTCTGCTTTTTTTTCTCTCTCTCTGCCTCTGTCTGTCTGTCTGTCTGTCTGTCTCTCTCACTCCCTCTATATGTCTGTCTGTCTGTCTCTCTTTATATAGTAACCGAAGGAAAATTTCAATGGTGTCTTTAGATTCTTTGAAAAAAATAATCATTTAACATATTTGAATGTTCTATCTGTTAACATATCGATTTCAAACAAATATTGACTTATATATATATATATATATATATATATATAGAGAGAGAGAGAGAGATAGATAGATAGATAGATAGATAGATAGATAGATAGATAGATAGAGATAGATAAATGAAGGAAGAGAGATAAAGATGTACGGATGACAAATCTATTTCATCTATATTTTTATAACCTTTTTATGCACACGCTTCTACTTTCCATTACTTTATATTGTTTTATCATTTTTTTCAAAGTTTGAATTTTAGCTATTCTCCTGCCAGCTTATCCATCTATGTAATTCCTCTGATGATAAGATTTTAATCTTTGAAAAGCCTGGCTTAAGGAAAAAAACATAAACATGTTTTTTTATCGAGTACACATAGCATTGAACAATCGAAGATGAAATAGATTTGTCATTCGTATATCTTTATTTTTCTTCCCTCATTTATCTTTACAATTGATCTATCTCGTATATTGAACTTAAATCATTTCACTATAGGTTCAATTCCCCAAAAGTATACTTTTAGTTTCTCTCACACACACACACACACACACACACACACACACACACACACACACACACACACACACACACACACACACACATATATATATCAAATAGTCACATATTGAGTATAATAAATATACCAATGGTTTCCTTGCTAACGCAGTTAAAATTACATATATGTCTGTTAGATTACACGTATCTGTAACCGGTGTAAAATTAGGATCAATTTGGATAAATGAATATATTATATCCTTGACCTGTAAAGCACTCTGGTCAATTTTACTTTTTTTGTATATTCTATATATTTACTTACGGGTATAAGCAATAAATATAGCATTAGTTGTACATTTTTGTGTTTTTTTTCTCTCTGGGTGGTATGGTGCAGGTTCTGTGGCACCCCTACCAAATGGTAAAGTTTACAAAAATTAGTAATATACCCACTTTACTAATTTCGCACATTCCATAATTCATAATGACAAGTCCAGTAATTTCGGATGTTACTAAACACATACATATTATTGACGCCCACGCGCACTCACCTATCCTTTTAAAACTATATTATTTAATATAACTCAAAATTTGATGTAGAGCAATTCTTTTCTCTATTATTTTTTTTGTATATAACTTATTTTAAAAGTTTTTTTGGGGGGCGGTGGCGATTTTTAGATAGACGCAGCCCTAAATGATAAAGTTTAAAAAAGATAATGTGCTCATGCTACTCACGCGGTTGCCGAAAATATATATTCCAAAATTCATAATAATCGGTTCATAAAAAAAGCCTTTACATCTATGCAACCCTTAAATGTTAAAATTTACTCAGAAAATACTCATGTTATTCACCGTGTTGCCTCGAATATGTATGCCAACATCTATAATGATCCGTTTATTAGTTTAAGATGTTACCCTGCACATTATTTTTGTAATAGTATTATTAAAGATAAATATAATAATTGCAGTATTGTTCGGTAAGAGAATTATTATCCATTTATTATTGTAAGATGTTACCTTGCGCACACACACACACACACACACACACACACACATATATATATATATATATATATATATATATATATATATATATCGTACATGTAGTGTATTAGTTTCTGTAAATGTAAATCCGTAGAAACTCAAGTGTTTATAAAAAGTGCTCAATAACAAGTAGAGCTGTTTATAAGTATACATTTTTATTTATACACCATTATTGGTTACATATGTGCATACATGTTTCGGTTGCACTTTTCCCAGAAAGTCAACCTCATCAGACCAAGAATTTAAGAGAAATGGATGGATTTGAAGAATTTTCTCTCCTAAATAAATCTTTTTGGGGTTTAGTCATTTTCTATTTCTTATGAATTAGTATCGGATTACCTATTCCACTTGCTGACCTTTTTTGTTAGTGGTTGTCCTTTTTATTACTTTTATATGGCGTCTCCATCACCTTTTCCTTTCCTTATTTTATTGCCCACTTCTTTCTGGGTTTCTTAAAACTCTTTAACCTACCAAGTTTTACAAACTCACTTCAGTATGAATATCTTATCTATATATCAAGAGTCACACATATATAAACAAACTCTAATACATACGCAAATACAAATAAATAAACAGACATTGATATACATACACATCTAAACATGGACACACACACATATCCACTATCAATCAAGTATATATTCAAAGTACATACGTGCTTATAAATATATTCTAGATGTATAAAAAAAATCAATACAGAAATTCATACGTCTATACAAACACACATATATACACCTATATGCACCTACACACGCATATCTATAAACACACACACACATATATCCACACACACACATATA
>OY744527.1:33688655-33706155 GCA_963556195.1 Sepiola atlantica | reverse complement strand
ATGATTTTTGCTTTTATCTTCGGTCTCTCTCTGTACAATCTGTCTGCATTTTCAAAGTGCATATATTTGCATAGTTCTATGTGATCTGCCTTTCTCACACAACCATGTCTATTTTTGAATTCTTTTTGAACTAGTTTACTGCATTCACTTCGTATGGGATTTTCCGTTTCTTCTCTTTCCCCACATAGTTTACATTTGCTGTTTCAATCGATCTCGACTATCTTGGCTTTTATTTAGTTCGTCCCGATCGCGTTGTTTTGTACAGCTGTCAATAGTGATTCAATTTCTCTATTCAAATGTCCATTCCGTTCCCTAAGTCATTTAATCAGTCTTATAAATCGACTATGTAGCTTCTTCTCTTTTCATTTTTTTCTCGTCTTTTGGTTTCCTATTTCGCTGCTCTCCCTATTGTTTATTTTGACACTGCTTTTCCGGCTATAATAACCCTCTCCGTATGTTTCCTGATGTATTTTTTCCAGCCCTTAAGCTGCATTGTTCACGCAGTCTTCAATACTTACTATTCCACTTCCCCCTTATTTGCTTTTTTCATAGATTCGGTCATTATCATCCTTCTAATGTAGTGCCTTATGCATAGTCATTAGTTCCCTGTTAATTTAGCGCAGGTACACGCGATCTTGTTTTGTTCAGTTTATGAAGGGCTCAGGATTGCCTACATACTTAATCCTTTAATTAGTTTTCTGGTATATAATTTTGTTTGCAGGAGATTTGTCTTGTTTTTCTCAGTTGTTATTTTTTAGCTATTCCCGTAATCTCTATTCATTGAATGGTGCCCGCTTCCAGAATGCCTAGGTATTTATAATTTACCCCTTCAGATTGTAGTCTCATCGTCTTTATTGAGCAGTACGATGCCTTACTTTATATTTATTTTTTATCTTATCTTTTATTTTATTTTATTTGTTATTTTTTATTTAATTAATTATTATTATTATTATTATTATTATTATTATTATTATTATTATTATTATTATTATTATTATTATTATTATTATTATTATTATTATTATTTCTGCTTATTAGGAGTTATCACACAAGTCATCTTCAGTGATTGCTCTCCGACAACAATCAGTGGTATTCCCTGGGGTCTGAGTGACAACAAGCCTCCACAGGTTTCCAGTACTCTCCATCTCTTTTCGATCAGCACCGCAAATGCCCTTGCGGTATCGTTACAGCCACCTACCATTGATTTCTCGCTGGCAACGACCATTGGTCTCCTCTGGAACTTGGGTGACAATAAGCCTCCCCAATGTCCCAGTACTCTCCGCACTCTTCCAGTGGATGTCTAGTTATTGCTTTCCCTCCTCAGTCTTCCCCTGACATTTTACGACTATTTGGTGAGGTATCAGCCGAGGCCTATGCCGTTTTTTAAGGGGTGGGGGGGACGATTATGATATTTCTTGCAGTTTATGTTCCTTGGTTCGTACAATGGTGTTCTTCCTGTGGTTTTCTTTTCTTCCTATTGTAACTTCCACGTGACTGGTTACGATTCATAGCTTATGAGGGTTTGTTTCCGCATTCGAGGATTTTCCTTAACATTGCAGCTCTTTTAATCATTGCTGTCGCTTGGATGGTATCAGTGATCCATTTGACTCCAATTTACTCCAGTATTTTTTTCAGTTTTTTTTGGGAACTGTTCCTAGTGCTCCTACGATTATTGGTATTATATTGACTTTCTTCATGCTCCATATTCCTTTTAGTTCTCTGGCGAGTTCAGTGTATTTGCTTCGATTTTCTGTCTCCTTGAACTTCACTCTGTTGTCTGCTGAAACGGCGAAGTCTATGATTTGACAGGATGTTTTCTTTGTCGATTATTATGACACCCGATATCCTTGTTTGTATAAGTTTATCTCTTTGTACCTCTATATTCCAGACGATTTTGTGTTTTTTGTTTTCCAGTAATGCAAGCGTTTGCACAGTTCCAAGTGTATTTCATTCCCCACACGGTCATATCTATTATTGTATTCTTTTTGAGATAGTTTGCTGAATTCACTTATTATATGATTTACCGTTTCGTCTTTTTGTCCACACAGTCTGCATTTACTATTTTCCAGGATTTTATCTATTTTAACTTTAATGTAGTTTGTCCTAATCGCATTGTTCTATGCAGCCATCAGTAAAGATTCCGTTTCTCTGTTCAAGTGTTCTTTTCTTAGCCATACCCAGCTATTTTCGTTGGTTTCTTCTCTTGTCAGTCTTATAAAGCACCCGTATAATTATTTGTCTTCTCACTTTTCTTTTCTTTTTGTTGCTGGTTACGGTGCTTCCCGAGTTGTTCGTTGGCACAACGTCTCTTTCCGTATTTTGAGTTATGTATTTCTCCAGCTCTTTTTTGTGTCTTCCACACAGTCTTCTATACTTACCAGTCCTCTTACCCCTTCGTTTCTTTTCATGTAGTCTGTCCGTATCGTCTTTTGAGTGTAGTGCGTTGTGCATAGTCATTAATTTTCTAGTCCTCTGATCAAGGTGCCCAAGTTCTTCTTTAGTCCAGCCTATGAATGGTCCAGAGTATGTTATTAGTGATACTGCCCAGGTGTTTATTCCTGTTACTAGATTTCTACTATATAATTTCGTTTTAAAGAGTTTTCTTGTCCTTCGCAAATATTCTTTTCCAGTCTCCTCTTCCAATTCTGTAGATTTGATAGTGTCTGCTTCCAGAACACTGAAATATTTATAGCTCTCCTATTCGCCTAACGCCCTCATCTCCTCTTGATTGGGCAGTTTCATGCCCTCTGTCGTCTCCAGTTTTCCCCTTTTTATCTCTAGCAGTGCACACTTTCCATTCCGAACTCCATTTGAATGTCCTCACTGAAGATACCAGTTTGCTTTTTGTAAACAGCTTCAGGTTGTCCATGCACATGAGGTGGTTTAATATTTGTTCTGTTTCTCTAAACATGTATAAGGGATCAACTTTTTTGAGTATATCATTGAGTGGCATCATGGCAATGATAAACAGTAGTAGTGATAGGGAGTCTCCTTGGAAAATTCCTCTCTGTATTTTAATCTCAGTCAGGTGTTGCCCAGCAGCTGTCAGTTCTAGTCTCCATGTTTTAATTGCTTTCTTAATAAGATTAATAATCCTGTCGGCTATCTTATATATTTTTAAGCATTCAATTATCCATGGTTAAGGGATTCTGTCGTAAACTTTCTTGTAGTCAATCCATGCCATAGCTATGTTCTTTTGTCTGCTTTTTCCATCCTTCAAGCTTATCATTATTATTATTATTATTTACTCACTAGGAGTTATCACACTGGTCGTCGTCAGTGATCGCCCACTGCCGACAACCTGTGGTATTCCCTGGAGTCTTAGTGACAACAAGTCTCCTCAGACTTCCAGTATGCTCCACCTCTTTTCGTTCATCACCGCTGATGACCTTGCGGTAATCGCAACAGCCACCTACCACCGATTTCCCGCTGATAAGAGCCATTGGTCCCCTCTGGGGCCCGAGTGGCAACAAGCCTCCCCACGGTCCCAGAGCTGTCCGCGCTCTTCCAGTGGAGGTCTGGTTTGCGCTTTCCCTTCTCGACCCTCTGTCCATAATTTTTTTTTTTCGTGGCGTCAGCCTATGCTTGCGTCTCTCTCGTGCGGTTGTATTTTCCCTGGTTCTGTCTTGTGCTTCCATGTGTTTGTACTCCATTCGTTGCTTATGTGAGTTGGTTTCCACATTCGAGGACATTTCTCAGGATTGTAGCTGTTTTGATCATTACTGTCCTTTGTATGGTCTCAGTTATCCCTTTGATTCCTATTTCTCCTAGTCTTTTCTCCATGTTTTTGGGGACTGTTCCTAGTGCTCCTATGATTATTGGTGTTATACTGACTTTCTTCATGTTCCATATTCCTTTCAATTCTCTGGCAAGTTCAGTATATTTGCTTCTTTTTTCCGTCTCTTTGATCTTCACTCTGTGGTCCGCTGGAACGGCAAAGTCTACGATTTTGCAGGATTTTTCTTCCTTGTTGATTATTATCATATCCGGTCTCCTTGCTGTTATGGGTTTGTCTGTTTGTACATTCATATCCCATATGATTTTGTGTTTTTCGTTTTCTAGTACAGTTTCTGGTTTGTGTGTGTACCGTTTTTTGCATATTCGAAATTCAGTTGTTTGCACATTTCCAGGTGTACTTCTTTCCCCACGCTGTCATGTCTGTTCTTGTATTCCTTTTGGGCTAGCTTGCTGCATTCACTTATTAAATGATTTATCGTTTCGTCTCTTTGTTAACACACAATCGGCATTTGCTGTTTTCCTGGGTTTTATCTATCTTTGCTTTAATAAAGTTTGTCCTAATCGCATTGTTCTGTGCGGCCGTCAGCAGAGATTCCGTTTCTCTGTTCAAGTGTCCTTTTCTTAGCCATGCCTAGCTGTTTTCATTGGCTTCATCGCTTGTGAGTCTTATAAAGCGTGCATGTAGTTGTTTTTCTTCCCACTTTTCCTTTCTTGTCTTTTTGTTTCTGGGTTCAGTACTTCCGGGGTTGTTTGTTGGGCTGGTGTCTCTTGCTGTGGTGATCAGTCTTTCCGTGTTCTGGGTTACATATTTCTCCAGCTCTTTTTTGGTGTCTTCCACACAGTCTTCTATACTTACCAGTTCTCTACCTCCTTCATTTCTTTTCACGTAGAGTCTGTCCGTGTCGTCTTTTGGGTGCAAAGCATTGTGCATAGTCATTAGTTTTCTTGTTCTTTGGTCAAGGTGCCTGAGTTCTTCTTTGGTTCAGCCTATGAATGGTCCAGAGTATCTTATTAGTGATACAGCCCATGTGTTTATCCCTTTTACTAGGTTTCTGCTATATAGTTTAGTTTCTAAGAGTTTCCTTGTTCTTCGTAGATATTCTTTTCCAATCTTCTCTTTCATTTCTGTATATTTGATTGTGTCTGCTTCCAGAACTCCCAGGTATTTATAACTATCTTGTTCTCCTAGCGCCCTCATCTCCTCTTGGTTGGGGAGTTCTATACCTTCTGTCGTCTCCAGTTTTCCTCTTTTAATCTCTAGCTGTGCACATTTTTCTATTCCAAACTCCATTTGGATATCCTGGCTGAATATCCTGGTTGTATTTATCAGCTTTTCCAGTTCTTTTTTGTTTTTTGCAAACAGTTTAAGGTCATCCATGTACATCAGGTGGTTTATTCTTTGTTCTGTATCCGGCATCACACTTTCTGAGTATGTAGTTGAGTGGCATCATGGCTATTATAAACAATAGTGGTGATAGGGAGTCTCCTTGAAAGATGCCTCTCTGTATTTTTATCTCAGACAGGTGTTGACCTCCGGCTGTCAGTTTTAGTCTCCATGTTTTCATTGCTTTCTGGATGAGATTAATAATCCTGCCTGGTATCTTGTATATTTTTAAGCATTCAATTATCCATGTTTGGGGGATACTGTCGTAAGCTTTCTTGTAGTCAATCCATGCCATGGTTATGTTCTTTTGTTTGCTCTTCACCTCCTTCAGGGTCTTTTGATCAATGTATAGTAGATCATGTGCCACTCTTTGTCCTTTCCGGCATCCTTTTTGTTCCTCGGGGAGCAGTCCACGTTTGTCCAGGGATTGGTTAATTTCTTCTCTCAGTTGTGCTGTTAGAATTTTCCACATTATTGGTAGGCATGTTATCGGTCTGTAGTTGCTGGGGGTCGTTCCCTTTTTGGGGTCTTTTTGTATTAATGTTGTTCTTCCTTCCGTCATCCATTCTGGTACGTCTGTTTTGCGGATACATCCACTCAGTTTCTGCGCTAGTCTTTCATGCAGGGTCGTGAATTTTTAAAACCAGTATGCATGTATTCCATCGTGGCCTGGTGCTCTCCAGTTTGCCATTATTATTATTATTATTATTATTATTATTATTATTATTATTATTATTATTATTATTATTATTATTTACTCACTAGGAGTTATCACACTGGTCATCGTCAGTGATCACCCACTGCCAACATTTTATTATTATTATTATTATTATTATTATTATTATTATTATTATTATTATTATTATTATTATTATTATTATTATTATTATTATTATTGTTGTTGTTGTTGTTGTTGTTATTGTTTCCAATTACATAGTGTTGGTTGCTATCGTCAAATGGCAGGCATGTTCGCGTAGATCTTTTCAAATCCGTCGACAAATTTAATTATTTTAAATGAATCGCACCGATATGGAATATATTATATTGTTTCAAGTTCACCATTGTAAAACTGATTCACATTCCTTTACTTATGTTTATTTTTGGGATAGTTTTAATATTTTACTTATGAATTGCATATAATTAATGTGTGTGTGTGGGGAGAGAGAGAGAGAAAGAGAGAGCGAGAGAGAGAGACATAGAGAGAGAGAAAGAGAGATAGAGAGAGAAAGGGAGAGACCGAAATTAACCAGTCGAAAAGTGTACAAGAAGAATACTCTAACTCAGAACGGGTAAAATTAATCCCCCGAACAAAACAGTTTGCACCACTTTTATGTCCCACTATGAAGATTAAAATCAATATACATATAATGATACTAAACCTTAAGCCTAGTAACCTCATTCCAATTTTGATCAAAATTCAAGACATGATTTTTATTCTAGAAAATGTCTAAAATTTAAGGGATAAGCTTAAGAGGTCTTAAGAAGAAATTTAAATTCAGGGAATCTTGCTTAATTCGTGTCTAATTACTACGGGTCAAATTTAATGCAAATCTGAAATATTTGAATTTTCTAAATAGGAAGTTGTTCTCATATTATGTCCCCTAAAAACCCTATAAAATACTAAAAAAAGAACCTGAAATTTGGGGAATATTTCATTCTTGATGTCTAATACTAATTGTTAAATTTCTACGGGAGTCTGAATTTTGACAAGTTTCCACCCCCTTTTTGGCCCCTTTTCTATAAAACTAAATTAAACCAAATATAACCCACATTACTAATGTTTACGCCTTGCAGTTTTGTTCCAAAATCTATATAATTGGTAAATTAGTTCAGACGTGAATTCTACACATCGAAATATATAAAGATATACACATACCTAAAATTTTGTCACGCCCAAGTTAGAAATAGGTTTTTCTTCGGTCTCTCACGCCAAACTTTGAAATAATAGCATTTTTTTTCGGTCTCTCACGCCCAAATATTAAATAGCTTTTTATTTGGTCTCTCACTCCCAAGTTTAAAATAGCATTTTCCTTGGTCTGTCACGCTCAAGTTTGAAATAGCATTTTTCTTTGACTGTTCATAATTAAGTTTTGAATATTATTTTTCTTTTATCGTAACGTTTAAGTAAGAAACATCATTTCCCTCGCTAAACGCGCAGATTGAATGGACGCATCTTCTAAAGGCCAACGACCATTACGAAACTATTCGCTTCGCACCAAACGAAAAATCGAGTTGATTTCTGTTCAATATGATTTTTCTCTCCTTTTTATTTCGTCGTTAATCTCGTTCGGATCTCGTTCGACTCTCGTCTTCGATCAGATTGGATTGTCTCCCCATAAGTTTCTTTCCCTCTTTTTAATCATTTCTCGCCTTACTTCTTTTTAGCCAACGTGACTTTGTTTTTTGTAACGTTATTTGTTCATTTTTATTTCGCGTAGTCATTGCAGTGGGTAAACAACTTATTCATTCATTCGTTCAGGAGACAGAAAAGAAAAACAAGAAAGAGAAAAAGTATAAAATGCAGGCAAACATCGCGGATGAATTCCCGACTGGATTCCTTAAAAGTTCCAATTACTTTAAGAAGGCACGATCGAATTCCTTGATTCTTTTATTACTATTGCTATCATTCCATAGCCATTCGGTGATCCTGTTCACTCGCTTTCTTTCAAAATGTCTGCCTTATCTGAGTTATTTGCTCTATTTTTTCACTCTTTCTTATTCTGTCCTTTTCCGCCTTATTTTAATACTTTGTTTTTTTTCTTCCTTTCTTTGTTTCCTTTTCTTTATTTCTTTCATTCTGTCTTTTTTTTCTTATTCTTTTTTCTTTCTTTCGATTTTTCTTTCTTTCGATTTTTCTTTCTTTCGCCCTTTTCTTCTGTATTTTTTACTATTTTCTATCTCCCATTTACTGTATTCACTTTTCTTTTTTTTTCTTTCTTTCTTTTTTCATTTCCGCCTTATTTGAATACTTTTTTTTGTTTCTGACTCATTTTTCTTTCTTTCCTTTTTTTCTTTCTTTTTTTTCTTTCTTTCTTCATTTCCGCCTTATTTGAATACTTTGTTCTATTTTTCATTGTATTTTTTCTTTTTTTCTTTCTTTCTTTTTTCATTTCCGCCTCATTTGAATGCTTTTTTATTGTTTCTGACTCATTTTTCTTTCTTTCTATTTCTTTTCTTTAGTCCTTTTCTTCTGTATTTCTTACTACTTTCTATCCCCCATTTACTGTATTCATTTTCCATTTTTCTTTTTTTCTTTCTATATACTCCATTTTAATGTTATTTGTTTGTTTCTTTCTTTCTACTTTGAATATTTTATACATATTTCTATTTTCTTTCTGTCGTTTTTTCTTTCTCACCTTGTAGTTCTTATTTTATTATTATCTGTCTTTCTTTTTTTCTACCTTTTTCTATTTTCTCCATTTTTTATTTCTTTGTTTCGTTTTGCCTTATTTTACCCCCTACATCTCGTTTCACTTTCTATCTTCCTTTATTTTCTTTCTTTTTGTTTTTGTCTTTTATCCTCCTATTTTGTTTTTTCCCCATTTCTTATTTTTTTACCTTAATTTATTTCTGCCTTATTCTATTTCATTTTTTAATTTCATTTCATTCACCCCTCTCCGTATTTCTTTATCCGTTTATTTCTTTTTTGCTTTCCGCATTATTTCCATGTTTTCTATATTTCGTTCAATTTTCTCTATTTTACGCTTTCTATTGCTTTCCTTTCATTCTTTTCTTTCTGCCTTTTCAATCTCACGCTTTCATTCTTTTTCTTTCTACCTTTTCAATCTCACGCTTTCCTTCTTTTTCTTTTTTCTTTTCAATCTCACGCTTTCCTTCTTTTTCTTTTTTCTTTTCAATCTCATGCTTTCCTTCTTTTTCTTTTTTCTTTTCAATCTCATGCTTTCCTTCTTTTTCTTTTTTCTTTTCAATCTCATGCTTTCCTTCTTTTTCTTTTTTCTTTTCAATCTCATGCTTTCCTTCTTTTTCTTTTTTCTTTTCAATCTCATGCTTTCCTTCTTTTTCTTTTTTCTTTTCAATCTCATGCTTTCCTTCTTTTTCTTTTTTCTTTTCAATCTCACGCTTTCCTTCTTTTTCTTTTTTCTTTTCAATCTCATGCTTTCCTTCTTTTTCTTTTTTCTTTTCAATCTCATGCTTTCCTTCTTTTTCTTTTTTCTTTTCAATCTCATGCTTTCCTTCTTTTTCTTTTTTCTTTTCAATCTCATGCTTTCCTTCTTTTTCTTTTTTCTTTTCAATCTCATGCTTTCCTTCTTTTTCTTTTTTCTTTTCAATCTCATGCTTTCCTTCTTTTTCTTTTTTCTTTTCAATCTCATGCTTGCCTTCTTTTTCTTTCTACCTTTTCAATCTCATGCTTTCCTTCTTTTTCTTTTTTCTTTTCAATCGCATGCTTTCCTTCTTTTTCTTTTTTCTTTTCAATCTCACGCTTTCCTTCTTTTTCTTTTTTCTTTTCAATCTCATGCTTTCCTTCTTTTTCTTTTTTCTTTTCAATCTCATGCTTTCCTTCTTTTTCTTTTTTCTTTTCAATCTCATGCTTTCCTTCTTTTTCTTTTTTCTTTTCAATCTCATGCTTTCCTTCTTTTTCTTTTTTCTTTTCAATCTCATGCTTTCCTTCTTTTTCTTTTTTCTTTTCAATCTCATGCTTTCCTTCTTTTTCTTTTTTCTTTTCAATCTCATGCTTTCCTTCTTTTTCTTTTTTCTTTTCAATCTCATGCTTTCCTTCTTTTTCTTTTTTCTTTTCAATCTCATGCTTGCCTTCTTTTTCTTTCTACCTTTTCAATCTCATGCTTTCCTTCTTTTTCTTTTTTCTTTTCAATCGCATGCTTTCCTTCTTTTTCTTTCTACCTTTTCAATCTCATGCTTTCCTTCTTTTTCTTTTTTCTTTTCAATCGCATGCTTTCCTTCTTTTTCTTTTTTCTTTTCAATCTCATGCTTTCCTTCTTTTTCTTTTTTCTTTTCAATCTCATGCTTTCCTTCTTTTTCTTTTTTCTTTTCAATCTCATGCTTTCCTTCTTTTTCTTTTTTCTTTTCAATCTCATGCTTGCCTTCTTTTTCTTTCTACCTTTTCAATCTCATGCTTTCCTTCTTTTTCTTTTTTCTTTTCAATCGCATGCTTTCCTTCTTTTTCTTTTTTCTTTTCAATCTCATGCTTTCCTTCTTTTTCTTTTTTCTTTTCAATCTCATGCTTTCCTTCTTTTTCTTTTTTCTTTTCAACTTCATGCTTTCCTTCTTTCTTTTATTTCCGCCATTTTTTCTTTCCAATTTCATGCTTTATTTCACACTAGTATATTCTCCTTTCCTGTCATTCTATTTACAACGTATACGTACGTTAATCTTTGGATATATTAAATAAGTATCTTATTCTCTTTATTTATGTACTAGTGTACGCTCATCCCGGAAAAAATTATGCTTCGCCAGTGTTCACACTCGCTATTTATCTAGAATACTAAAGTATACGTATGAAATCATAAAATTGCATAAATAATTTAAATTTTCATCTATAAATTATTATTGTTGTCATTTTTCCGAATTCATTTCAGGCAGCAGGAAAAGTCTGAGATGGTTGTCTGACTTGATATTTGTTTTCTCGCTTTTCCTCATCACTTGAAATAGTTCATCCCAGGGCCATAAAAAGCATGTGTTTTACTCGCTAACTTTTTCGTGACGGTGTGGAAGTGCATATATTAATTAATTTACGAATAAATACACATTAGCCTTTATTATAAAATAAAGTTCAGTTCAAAGTAAACACTATTTTGTCATTTTTAAAAAAAATCTCTATATTTTATAAACTAGCTAATTACCTGTCCCACATAAACTAGTTAATTACCTGTCACAGATAACATGTTAGGTTATTGATAATAAGAACATTTAATAATTTAGTAATAATTAATTATGTAGCAGTATTAGACGTGGAATTTGTTAGGATGACGCACACTCCAACATTTCCATCCCGACTGTTAGATTCAATATGAAGTGGAAATTTCCACTAGAAATCTAGAGGAGAGATTGCGCTAACGTGTAAAAGAAAATAACGTCACAGGAAGTAGATATGGCAGAAAAGCTAGTCAAACCTCTCTCTTGACTAGTGTCTGTTGGAGGGAACGGACGTGTTTTCGGAAATGCTCTTCTCCCCCTTGGGAGATATATAATATAACTATAAGTCAAGAGCAACTAAAACAAAACAATGAAAAAGTAAATTAAAACGCAGAACTGTGTACTGTTGTATTTTGTCAAACCGTTTACGACATGTATCATTACAGTCGCTACTGAGAAAAATAAACAAAAACATCATCTATTACAACTGTGGAAGTAGAAACAACAGAAGTAGAAGAAGAAAAAATCAATTCAACTCATCGGTACGACAATTACGATGACTACGTTTTTTAATTACTAATAGATCACCATTTATCAATGTCAAACGTCACTCGAGTATAACAGTTAATAGGGTGGAATGATTGTCAGTTGAGAGATGAAGAACCTTATGAGAGGATTGAGAATGAGTGATGGGATGGACCGAGTTCGAATACTTGTGGGGGCAGATTCGTAACAAGTATCTGTTGATATTGGATTTGAAGACGACCATGTTGTAATCTGTAGGAAAGCAGTTCCGTGATGATGTGTTCTAGCGACGAAAAGCGCTCGCGAAGAAACTGTTAGTTTAGAATGAGAAAGTTTGTTTTTAATTACAACCAGAAATAAAATGTAGAATAATGAAAAAAGAAATGACTATAAAACTAAGTAGTAATGCAAGTACAATTTAACACTACATACACAGACAACATATTTTTGACGCCATTTAAAATGTTCGTTTTTGGCCAATTATCAGAGATGAGCAGCCAATGAAAAAGACAGGTGTAGATCATGAATCGGGTCTTACTAAAAGAAATATCGGTCCATATCTAGTGTGTAAATCGATACAATAGATTGCATTTATTTTTCTTTGCAAATAATATACACTGACAATCTACGTAAATGATTGGCTAGTCAGAATCAAATATGGATTTGTCAGATGCATTGATCTATTAATCTAACTTCGAAAATCCGATCGATTTTAATGTATATATTAGAAAATAAAAATGAATGTAAAAAGCAGTGAATAAAATAAACAAATGAAATAAAAAATGTATATCTTTTGATTTGTACAAAATGGTGGCTAAAATATATAAATTAAATATCACCAAACAGTAAAAATGGTGGACAGTAGTCGAAGGCGACCCGAAGGTTCCCCTCTGATTAGCTACTACACTAAGGTGTAAGAGAGGGGGCAAATCCTTTCCTAGTATTGCTCCACTTACCCTTGATCCACACCTTATAATGCTAAGTGTTTGGCAAGAGGTGATTATGTAAAAGCTTTTAGTCTTTTGTATGACCCAACCGAGGACTAAACCCTGGTTATGAGCTGCCATGCCAGTGTATATCTTAAACCAGTTGGTATTTACTTACATCCTATATCAGAAAGATGTGGCACAAAGCCGGAAAGTGGGGGAAAACAGCTCCCCCCTCCCCAAATAGCCGAGAACGGCCCCGTCGTCATTCCCAGATCAGCAATAAACCACCCACTCGTCCAGAAGGAGGAGGTAATGCCCGAGAAGGCGCACCTCGCAGGACAGAACCGAACTATACCTCACTCTGATAAAAACGAGTCTGATGATTCAAGACATCCCCTAGGTTGCCAGAATGATTGCAATGCGAATCTCCGCTGGTATGAAAGCAACTGGCACATCAGTAAAAATAAGTTGCAATTTGGAAGATGGCGGACTTAAATGACATTATTTCTGTCTTTTCTTGTTTATAATGGATTATTTTTGTTATTTTTGTTGTTTTCTTTTGTACCAGCTTCTGGATGCGGGGGAGGGGGGGGGGGCTTAGAAAAACAAAGGTCAATATATTTTAGTATTATCCATCTGTTCATAAACAAACGATATTTGCGAAAATTATACACTTTTTCGTTCATTTAATTAAAAAAAAACCCAGAACAACCGAACAAAATATAAAATAAATGTGAAAAAAAAAGAAAGAATAAAGTGACCTTTGAAGATGTCAGTGTGCAAATAAATATCCTTTTTTTAATTTCTTTCTTTATTTTCTTCCTTTCTTCATTCTTTTTTATTTTTACGTTATTTTGTTCTGTACAATATTTATACTTTCGCCTTTCTCTCTTCCCCTCCTTCCCTCTACCTGTCTGTCTGTCTGTCTGTCTGTCAGTCTTTCTTTCTGTCTTTTTCATTCATTTTTTTTTTATTCCAATATTTATACGTTTTCTTTTCTCTATCTCTCTTCTCTTTCTCATAATCTTTTTCTTTCTCTCCCCCTCTCTTTCTCTCTCTCTCCTTGTTCGTGTTTCTTTCCCATTCTCTCTCTCCCATTCTCTCTGTCTCTTTTTCTGTCTGTTTCGTTTATCTTTCTTTTTTACTAAATATTCGATTCGTTCTATATTCCCCCTCTCTCTCTATCAGTCTCTCTATCTCTCTCTGTCTGTTTCATTCGTGTTTCTTTTTTTACGTTCTTTCTTTCTTTTTTTATTTATTTATCTCAATAATTTATATTTTTTTCTTTTTATCTATTCAATTTTGATGTGCTCTTTCTTTCGTTCTTTTTATGTTTCATTCATTTTTCTTTATTCCTTTGTGTTATTCCTTCTTATCTTTACTCTTTCCTTCTCTCTTTCCTTCTTTCTTTCTTTTTAGTTGCACGTCATTTCTTTCTTTTTCTGTTTCATTTATTTTTTTATTTCTGTCTTTCATTCTTACTTAGCTTTCTGCTATTCTTTATTTCTATTTTTACCCTGGATTTTTTTTTCGGTATTGAATGGATATCTAGAGGATGTTACTACTTACCAAGTCAGTCTCAAGTATTGACGGAAAATCGTGAGTCATTTCCGGAAATGGCCGATGCAATTTACAATTTGAAAGTCGTAAAAAATGTAAAACGTCAGACGACATTAAGTATGCGAACGGTTAGGTAAGGGTTAGGGTTAAAAAAAAGTTTCGCCCCTAAAAAAGTTAAATTTGAAAAAAACTTCCTAAAAAAAAAAAAAAGAAAACAAGGTGGCTTTCACATCGTAAACTGCTTCAGCTATTTGTGGGGGTAACCCGGAATCCGTCAATACTCTGGACTGCTGCTTCTTTAAAAAAATTTCGAAACTTGCATAAAAAAATGGTATGTTGTTTTTACCGCTTCTCCAAGGATTTAAAAATATTTTCAACCTTACATTCTAGTGTTATAATAAAAATACCGGTTTCTGGTCAGCGTCTGACCTGGTTTAAGTGTTAACTGTTTTGCCAACCAGTATTGTAACCCCCTTCTTCCCTATTGGGCTCTTGAAAAGCTTACTTTTAGCCAGCCGGTTTGGAGTCCAGGGAATTGAACACTAGTCGTTAGATTTCTATCAAGCGATTCTACATTATTCTCCGTTATTATTATTATTATCATGATTAGTTCTTTACATCAAATGGCTTCATGCCTTGTCTGGAGCGACTTCCATAAAAAAATGTACTGAAATCCTCTGGATACCCATTCCTTATAAGCACCTTTTCTTCTTCTTCTGTTTTAGCTGTTCGTCATTACAACTTATCTAATATTTATGTATTTTTCTTTTGTCCTCTTACATGTGTTATTCTTTCTGTTTGTTACTTTTATTATATCTTTCACTCTTATGTGTGTGTGTCACTTTCTTATGTGTGTGTGTGTCATTTTTTATGTGTGTGTGTGTGTCATTTTCTTATGTGTGTGTGTCACTTTCTTATGTGTGTGTGTAACTTTCTTACGTGTGTGTGTCATTTTTTATGTGTGTGTGTGTCACTTTCTTATATGTGTGTCACTTTCTTACGTGTGTGTGTGTAATTTTTCATGTGTGTGTGCGTGTGTGTCACTTTCTTATGTGTGTGTGTGTGTCACTTTCTTATGTGTGTGCCATTTTTTATGTGTGCGTGTCACTTTCTTATGTGTGTGTGTGTCATTTTTCATGTGAGTGTGCTTGTGTGTCACTTTCTTATGTGTGTGTCACTTTCTTATGTATGTGTGCCATTTTTTATGTGTGTGTGTCACTTTCTTATGTGTGTGTGCGTCAGTTTTTATGTGTGTGTGTCACTTTCTTATGTGTGTGTCACTTTCTTATGTGTGTGTCACTTTCTTATGTGTGTGTGCGTCAATTTTTATGTGTGTGTGTCACTTTCTTATGTGTGTTTGTCACTTTCTTATGTGTGTGTCACTTTCTTATGTGTGTGTGCGTCAATTTTTATGTGTGTGTGTGTGTCACTTTCTTATGTGTGTTTGTCACTTTCTTATGTGTGTGTCACTTTCTTATGTGTGTGTGCGTCAATTTTTATGTGTGTGTGTCACTTTCTTATGTGTGTTTGTCACTTTCTTATGTGTGTGTGTCACTTTCTTATGTGTGTGTGTGTTACTTTCTTATGTGTGTGTGTCACGTTTGAACTTGAGTTGAGCACAGTTCTGAAGAAGTAAGATTCCCGAAATATTATATCATACGGAGTTTCCACCAGACCATCTTGATACAGGTATTACATAACATTGTAACATTGTGTAAATAAACAGATATATGTGTGTTTGTGAAAAAAAACAAATATATATTTATATATATATATTTATATATATATATATATATATATATATATATAAATATATACATATATGTGTGTGTGTGTGTGTGTATGTATACATTGTATTAAGTGTGAAACTATTTAACTTGTTCCACCATTATATGCTTTATTTGCTCCAACTTGTGTCTATCCGTCACACTTCTGCATTGTATTGCCTTCTAAGTATCACATTTCTCATTTACTTTTCTTTCATTCGTTTAAGTTTTTTTGTTATTTCTTTCAATTCAAAATTGATACGTTCTTTCTTTTGTTTTCTATTACATTTATTCTTTTTTCTGATTTCTCTTTTCTTCCTTTCTTTCTGACATTCCTTTTTTCTTTCTTTCATTTGTCTTAACTTTATGTTATTTATTTCTAACATTAACCATTTATTCCTTTTTCTTTCTTTTTTCTATTTCATTCATTCTTCCTGGCTTCCTTTTTTCTTTTTTCTTTCCTTCTCTCTTTCTGACTTTTTCTTTTCTCTTTTGTGTCATTTTTTCTTTCATCTTCACACTCCCTTCCTTTCTTCCATTTCTTTCTTTCTTTCTTTCTTTCTTTCTTCTATTTCATTAATTATCTCTTCTTTATCTCTTTCTTTTCTTCATTCTTTCTGACCTCCCTCTTTTCTTTCTCTTTTTTCTTTTTTGTGTCATTTTTCCTTCTAATGGTCACGGTTCCTTCTTTTCTCCCTTTCCTTCTTATTTCTTTCCTTTCCTTCCTTTATTAAAATTGTAGGTTATTTCCAATATTTATACGTTCTTTCTTTTTTTCCGTTTCAGTCATTCGTCTCACTCTTTCATTTAATTCTTAGCTTTACATAATTCTCTTTTTCATTCATTTTCTGGCTTTCTCTGTTCTTTCATTTTTTCTGTCTGACCCTTTTTTTTCGTTTCTCATTTTATTTACCTCCCTAGGAGGTTAGGCACAAGGCCATGTGTTAAGTTGAAAAGCCAGTGCACTAGGATTAGCGCACTATGTCCTAAACTGTCCATCAGTCTCGTTGGCATTCCCTGGGAGGGGAACCTCAGGCGATTAGCTATGAAATAACCCCTTCTTAAAGATAAGGTAAAGCCTGGGAGCGTGGACCCACGTGAAACTAGACAGGACCATACGTCAGCACGACAGTAATAAAGTAACTGACGGACTGATTGTCGAGGACGAATCTCCGACTCGTACGAAAAGAAAGAAATTGAGGTAACTTAATTTTGTGTCATTTTGTTTTTCCTCATTTTTCTACTTTTTTTATTTTAGCCATTTTTCTTTCCTTATTTACATTTCTTTCTTTATTTTTTTTCTTTCTTTCTTTCTTTCTTTCTTTTATTTTGATTGTGGTTTATTATATTTGTCTCCAATATTCATACACACTTTCTTCTCTTTTTCCCGTTTCATCGATTTGTCTCCCTTTCGTTAATTCCCAGTTTTTACATTATTCTCTCTTTTCACTTTTTACGCTTATTTTCCTCTTTTTCATTCTTTTTATTTCCCATTTCACGACATTTCTTTCGTAATTGTTTTATCTCCGATTTGCACTTCTCTCTTTTTTTTCTCTCTCTCTCTCTCCTTTTCTTTTCTTCCATTCATCGTCCATCAGCGTGATCAGTCAGCCTTCGCGCCGACTATTAGATCGCTTCGACGTCATCATCTTAAAAGGGTCGCACGTGGCAAGGTCTAAGGGTCTCACGCCCCCTGGTGTCTGTGACGTCATCTCGCCAAAACCCAATGGCCTCTTTTCTCTTCACTGCTTCTCCTGCGCAATTCA
>OY744527.1:33678655-33686155 GCA_963556195.1 Sepiola atlantica | reverse complement strand
TAACCATTACGCTACGAGAGCCTGTCTGAGATTACGTGATAATTTATCTTTTATAAAGTTATTTTTGTTGTTATTGCTTTTTTAGCGATGATTGTACTGCTATTACATTTTGCTCATCTTAAAAGATAAGTGTCTGTATGTATGTATGTATGTATGTATGTATGTATGTATCTATCTATCTATCTATCTATCTATCTATCTATCTAGATGGTATCTTAAAAGATAGGTGTATGTATGTATGTATCTATCTATCTATCTAGATGGTATCTTAAAAGATAGGTGTATGTATATATGTATGTATCTATCTATCTATCAAGATGGTATCTTAAAAGATAGGTGTATGCATGTATGTATGTTTGTATGTTTGTATGTTTGTATGTATGTATGCATGTATGCATGTATGTATGTATGTATCTATCTATCTATCTATCTATATATCTATCTATATAGAATGTATTTTAAAAGATAGGTGTATGTATGTATGTATGCATGTACGTATGTATGCATGTATGTATGTATGCATGTATGTATGTATGCGTGCATGCATGTATGTGTGCATGTATGTATGCATGTATGTATGTATGTATTTATCTATCTTTCTATCTATCTATATAGAAGCTAATCTCCGAAAATGGGTCATTATTAATTTTGAAATATATATTCTAAATGATACGGTTAGAAATATGGGTACATTATTTTTTGTAAATGTTAACATTTAGGGAGTGCATATATAAAAAGTTTTTTCTTTTCATTTACTTTTTCATTTACTTTTTTAAATTTATTTTTATTTATTCAATCATTTTAATCAACTAATAATTATGCTCTTTGAATATATATATATTCTCGATAATCACACATTTTATATACTTTTCCGTTTAGAGATTGCTGCTACTACCGCCCCTTGAAAAGAATTTTTATCCTCTAAACTAATGAACAGATAAAACTGTGTTTTAGAATATATATTCTAGAAAACAGGATGAGTAACATGGGCACATTTTGTAAATTCTAACATTTTTATTTTTATTTTTAAAATGTTTTTTTTATGAACCGATCATTGTGCATTTTGGAATATATACTCACCAATAAAATAGACAACTTTTATTGTAAACGTTCCTATTAAGGGGGTGCTCCCATCTAGAGTTTCCCTCCAAAACTTAAAAAATAAGTTAGATGCAAAATCTTTAGAGACAAGAAGTTATGTACATCAAATTTTAAGCTTTATTAAGTAATATATATTTTTTAAAAGGATCGCGTGTGAGCGTCAATACTATGTATGTGGTTGGCAATATCCATTACTATTGAACTTATCATTATGCATTATAGAATATGTATTCTTGGCAATAGGGTAAATAACCAGAACACATTATCTATTTTTTTGTAAACTTTACCATTTTGGGAGATGCCATTGAAATCGAAACATGCCCCGCAAAGAAAGAAAAACATTAACATTTAAAACTAATACTATATTTATTGCTTATATCCATCCTGCGGAGAGTATTATATATATATATATATATATATATATATATATATATATATATATATATATATATATATATATATATATATATATATAGGTCAGGTTCGTTTTATATTCAAATAACCATGTTTATATTTTTCATGTGAAAAGATAAAAATAAACAAATACAAATAAAAACATGGTTATTGGAAAATAAAACGAACCTGACCTATGTATGCTCTGTTGTCACTGATTGACACTCATCGAGCTGAATCATTTAAAGAGACTGCTAATTAAAATAGACTGATAGTATATGCTAATACATATATTGTCATAAGTAATTTATATATATATATATATATATATATATATAATAATTTAATAAATAAATATTTTCAATTATTATCTATATTAGTATACGTTTCATCCTTGTGTGGAGATAACTATTTAGCCGATCACACTATTCGAACCTATGACACGAGACATCTTTTAAACTCAAATCCAAAGATCGCAATAAATGAGACCAACTACAACAGCTATTCAGTAAAAAGTAAAATAGACCCAATTTTTGTCGTTGAAAGCGGACAACGTAGTAAGCCATCTTTACAGTGTGAGACAACTCACGTGGACAGGAACTCGAATTTAGCTCATATAAGACAGATTATCTTATTTTTCTTTAAGGGATTAGCCTAAAGGGAGCTATGAATCATTATTTAATAATTAACAAGTTTTAATTATCATCCACATAGGTATACGTTTCATCCTAACGGAATCGTCAGTGTGAAGATAACTGTTCAGTCGGTCGCACGATTCGAAACCATAACACGAGTGAAACATTCCAACATCCCGACCAATGAGTTCAACTTCAATATATATATATATATATATATATATATATATATATATATATATATATATATATATATATATATATATATATATATATATGTATATATAGTACACGTATACTTTCTGTAGATGTAAATCCGTTGAAACTCCAGTGTGAAGAGGTTAACTCTCTGTTAAAAGTACAACCGAAACATGTATGCACATATGTAACCAATAATGTTTGTATGAATAAAAATGTATACTATATATATATATATATATATATATATATATATATATGTATATATATATATATATATATATTACTCTTATAAATTAATAAATATATATAAGCGTAAAGTGAATAATGTAGGTAATATTTAGTTTATTTAGTTTTATGCACAGGGAGTAAAAGGGTGTTGAAGTCCTCCGTAATACTTTAGATATCCATCGTGCTGCCAGCCTCTAGAACTCCCTGCATGTCGGCACTGTCGCGGAAACAGGTAGCAGTAAGGGAGTTCCAGAGGCCGGCAGCAGGAGGAAAGAAGCTATTGGAGTAGAAGGCTCTCCGGCATCTGGGGACCTCTACACTGAATGGGTGGGACTTAGCTGATGGTCGAGTTTGTCTAGTGTATTTGCGTATAGTGGCATCAGAGTAACCCATTCATCGGAGCACACTCCATTGAAGTACTTGTAAAACAATCACAAGGATGTAACATCGCGGCGATAGGACATAGACTGGAGCTTGGTTGATAATAAGTGACCTATTAAGTTGGCGACTCTTTTTTGGACCTTGTCTAAGAGGGAGAGACTAGTGGATGATGCATCAGCCCAGATGTGGCAACAATACTCCATGCATGGGCGGATGGTGGCTTTGTACAGATACAGGATAATGTCAGGTGTGAGGAGTTAACTAGCACGGTAGAGGGAGGTCACCTTCTTTGCTGCAGCCTTGGGAATAGAAAACTTCCAGAGGTGTTTCCGGCAGTGAATGGATCGGTGGGCTAAGTGTGTTCAACCACAAGAGGCTTACTTTGAAGGATATTAGGGTCTCAACACCGTCACGTATTTGAAATATTTTTTCTGGCCTAAGGTCGGATACCTTTTAGGCACGCTTTGTACATACACACACACACACATATATATCTTATTTTAACTTAAAGACACCGGCGTTACAAGCACTTGCTATCATCAGTGTAGGAAGTGTAATTTCAGACGGTCGGAGTGCAGTAACCAAGTACAGAATCAGTTTAGACTCCACAAGCTAGCGCTTTAACCCCAGAAAACTGGCAACAGACAGTAGACAATCGGGAGGGTTCAACGAACGTTTTCGGAATTTTGCGTGCAGTTAAGTGAAAGTCTATATGTAGCTCCCCGAACAGAGCTAAACTTTAATTTCTTAAAGTGGCTTATAAAATTATTTTATTAAATGAATATTAAATTATTTTAACTACAAACGCTGTCGTTTCAAGCTCTTGCTATCATCAGTGTAGGAAGGGACAATTTGAAACGGTCGGATGGCACGAACCCAGTACAGAATAAGCTTAGACTCCGCAAGCTAGCGCTCTGAATTCACGGCCACACACACACACACGCATATATATATATATATATATATATATATATATATATATATATATATATATATACACATACATATATTTGTTTCATTTTACTTCTGTCGAAGTGTTCAGAAATCAACAGGTCACTTCCTGGGGCTAACACTTGATCTCTGTATGAGATACACAGATATTCGAATATTCAATTAAGGGTCTCCTTTACCTGTAAAACGTTGAGTTAGTAAAGAAGCAAAGAACAATAATTTTCCTCTCTAGAATTGACCAGTTAATTATATTATAGTATATCCTTCTTGCGCTCTCTTGGTCTTACCGGATTTCAGAACAAAAATTTATCTAGTCTGGTGGAGTATGCAGTTAAGTACTGTTACTTGAGGTAACATTACTTGGAGAAGGTGCATGATTTCTCGTATGAGTCAATGTATAGCCGTGTCGAAGGGATTTTATTTGGACTTTGAATACTATGTTATTTTTAATATTTGGTCAGGGTTTACTTGTAGTGGCAATATTATCATGTCAGTTTGTCCTGACAGACCCTTGTACAGAGCGACCGAAGAGACTCGAGAATGGTGTCTAGTAGGTAATTCAAACTCTCCTAATAGTTAAAATTAGCACAAGCACACACACACACACACACACACACACACATATATATATATATATATATATATATATATATAAATGCTAAAACAAACGTTACACAAAAGTACAACAAGGATGACATATAATATAAGTTCGTGTATAAGTAGGAAATACAATACAAAGAATAAGAGAACCTTATGAAAAATACAAGTTAAAGGCTAAAAAGAAATTATATATATATATATATATATATATATATATATATATATATATATATATATATATGTATATATATATATATTAATATATAAGAAGAATCTGATTGGTTAACTAGCTAGACATGCATATAAAAAGCACCCGACAGAACTAACTCCATGCAATTTAGCCTGACGTTCCTCCCGTGGATGAAACGCGGAAGCCTCTGTGTAGCTTAATTGCCATAAATATATTTTCATAAATTACTATATATATATATATATAGGCATCGAAAAAATATATTGGCTCCCTGTGCCACAGCTCTTCAGTGTCGCTAGACAAGCACGTACTTCAAGCTAAGACTGTTTTGAAAGTAAGCAGTTGTCTTAACTATTGGCAAAAGCTACGAAGTAAGTAAAATCTAAATGCATACATTGAGTATTTTCATCAACCGAGAATGACTATGATTTTACGGAGAGTTAGGCATTATCACTAATGGCAATTGGCCATCCCACCTACCAGGGTGCTCAACCATCGAAGGTGAAGGGCAAATGTATATCTATTGTAAACCAATAAACGTAGTAGAATAAGTATGTTCGAAATAGATACGAGAAGATGAATTATCACTTCTATAAGAAACAAAGGAAAAAATGATGACTAAAAGAAAGCGGGAAATAGAAAGGAGGTAATAATGGAAATATAAAGTGAGAGAGAATGATAGAAACATAGAGGGGGATAGAGAAGGGGTATAGATAGACTAATGTATACGAAAGACGAAAGAGAGAAGGTATAGATAGACATATATTCGAAGAAAGAGAAAGGGACGGAGAGGGTCATAGATTGACAGATATATTCGAAGAGAGAAAGAGAGAGAGAGAGAGAGAGAGAAGAGAAAGAGAGAGAGAGAGGGGGCATGGATTGACAGGCATATTCGAAAGAGAGAGTGAGAAAGAAAAAAAAGAACGGCATAGATTGACACATATATCTGAAAAGAGAGAGAAAGAGAGAGATAAAGAGGGAGAGAGAGAGTGAGAGGGAAAGAGGGTGGGGGCGGAAAATGTAAGAAAGAAAAAGGAAACAAAAGTATGTATGGAAAAAAGGATCTAAAAGAAAAATGTAGGAAAATTCTCAGAGAAAGAAAGATATATAATATAAGCCAAGGTAAGAATGAAAGAAAAGAAACAAAGCAAAGAAATAAAAGATGAAGAAACGAGGAAAAATGTCACGAAAGATGGCGAGATTTTCTTTTAGTATTTTTCATGCATTTTATAAAGAGATGAGATGATGGGATATACAGCTAAATAGATGATCATTCTAGATAGAGCAGATGAGAAAGAGAGAGACAGTGAGAAAGACAGAGAGAGAGAGAGAGAGAGAGAGAGAGAGAGAGAGAGAGAGACAGACAGACAGACAGACAGACAGACAGATAGAGAGAGAGACAGATGCATGAAGAGAGACAGAGAGAGAGAGAGAGAGAGAGAGAGAGAGAGAGAGAGGAGGGGAAAAGTAAGGCTGCTCCTAGTCATCGTTCGGATCTTGCCGGGAAACAATTGTAAGATCGAAGAAAAAATAAGAAAAGATAAGTAAAGAACGTTACGTATGAAAGAAAAGTATATAAAAGGAAATGGATGAAGAAACGAAGAGGAAAGAGTGATAGATGATACAAGAAAGGAAAAAGGAAAAAAAAAAGAAAGAAACAGAAAAAGAAACGGAGGTTGATAGAAGGAAAATGGCGAGATTGTCTTTTAGTATCTTTTATGCATTTTATAAAGACGGATGGTGGAGAATGATGGGACATGCATGTAAAGGGATGATCATGAGAGAGAGAGAGAGAGAGAGAGAGAGAGGGGGGAGGAAAAAGGGGATGCTGCTCCTCAACATCGTTCGAATATTGCCGGGGAGCAAATGTAATTACTTAAAAGGAGACTCTTGTTACTACATTCCACTGTCATTTCGTATAAGATGCTGATCTGAGAGAGCGGGAGAGATGGAGATATATATATATATACAAACAGAGAGAGAGAGAGAGAGAGAGAGAGAGAGAGAGAGAGAGAGAGAGAGAAAGAGAGAGAGAAAGGAAGGGTGAGGGACAGAACGAGTCTATCTCGATTCTTGCCCGTCTACTGAGCCACCCGGTATCGATCTGACGACCGCCGTTACCCCCTCCACCGTTCGAACGCCGCCGACGCCCCACCTTCGTCTCCGATCCCTTCATCCACTTACCAAGGCTAACCCCACCCATCCACATCACCCGACCACCCACCCACCAACAAAACTACCCCTCCCTTCCACCTTTCCATGAGCCGCCTCCTTCGCCACCACCGAAACCACCGCCAACCTCTCCCCCCGCCCCCCTCGCCCGCCTTCTTTTCCGTGCCGCTTTTGTTTTTAGTTTTCTTCCGTTCTTTGTTCGGCTTTTCGATACAAACATTAATTCCATTAATGGAAAAGAAAGTCGCGTTATTAATTTTTCGGGAGAGCGAAAAACTCGAAGTCTTTTTGGCGGGAACGAGCGCGCGTATGCACACACGCAGACAACCATCTACACACCCACCCACCAATATAGATAGATAGATAGATAGATAGATAGATAGATAGATAGATATACAAAAACACGCATATTTTCACACGATACTTGCAGCACATACCCACCCACACATGAATGAACGCATTCACGTATACACTCACAAAGAACACCCGATAAACATTCCATATACTGACATGAGGATACTTCACCCTACAAGTAAATCCTGACCAAACATTCAAAATAACATAGTATTCGAAGCCGAAATAAGATAACCTCGGTATGACTACATACTGGCTTATACGAGGAATGGTGCACCTTCTCTAAGTGATGCT
>OY744527.1:33661155-33673655 GCA_963556195.1 Sepiola atlantica | reverse complement strand
AACACGTATGTAAAAACATTTATATACACACAGAGATAAGTGACCCCTTAGAACTATTAGTAGTATTTATAAAGCGTTTCAAGTTCATACGTATTATATATAGCCCAAACGAGCTAGTGGACACACAGACATACGTCTCTTATTTTAGACATATATTTAAAGTCTACTACATTACGTCAAACTTCGTTTACGCATGCGTATACATAAACAGTCGTGGGCGCCTGGCAAATATGGTGGCATTGTCACGTGCATCAACCTGGGGAATATGTCAATGTGTATTGTTGTTCGTCAAACCCAAAGGCTGTTGAGGGAGTCATTAGAAGGCGAAGGAAAAACACGGCCGGACGATCGGTCTGGATGGCTTTTAATTATGATAAGTGAACAGAAAGAAAAGCGCGCCGTATAATGGTAAATCATGGGAAGTGCGGGTCCGACCTGTTCGCCGGGTTCGAGTGTCGTCGGGGTGAGGGGCGAGGTATGAGAAATCGGGGAAAAAGGCCTAGATAGAAATTAAGGATATAGAGAGAAGGGGGATAGCTAGACAAAGAGAGATATAGAGATAGGGATAGAGAGATAGAGATAGATATATAGAGAGAGATAGAGAGATAGATAGAGATAGATAGAGAGAGAGGGCGAAAGAGAAAGAGAGAGTCAGAGAAAGAAAGAGAGATTCAGAGAGATAGAGATATATAGATAGAGAGAAAGAGAGAGAGAGTCAGAGATAGATAGATAGATAAATAGATAGATAGATAGAGAGAGCGTCAGAGAAAGAGAGAGAGAGAGAGAGAGAGAGAAAGAGAGATAGAGAGTAAGAGAAAGATAGATAGATAGATAGTCAGAAATATATATAGAGAGAAAGCCAAGGAAAGATAGATAGATAGAGATAGAGAGAGCGTAAGAGAGAGAGAGATAGATAGAGATAGAGAGAGAGTAAGAGAGAGATAGATAGAGATAGAGAGATAGATATAGATAGATAGATAGAGAGAGAGAGAGAAAATGGAACACCGATATAAAGAAGGGTTGTAATGGCGGAAAAAAGAAAGAAATGGTAACATCACGAACGAGTGAACAGTTATCTTCAAGCAACATCGATAACCGAATAACAAATAAATTTATCGTGAACTGACTTGCATGTTAAAAAAAAAGAATAAACGCCGCACAAAGTTGAACATTCCAGGTTTTCTTAACGGGTTCAATTTTATTCATTTTTTCAATCATATTTTTACAAAGAGCTCAAACTATTAAAATTAACACCTATAATTTTAAATGCATAAAAAGAGAAGGTAATGTCTGCGAGTATCATGAAAATAGAACAGACACTACCTCACCTTTCCAAAAGAGAAAGTAGTCCCTTAGAAGATGGACTCATGACAACAGAACAGATACTAAATTTACCCTCATCCCCCAAAATCAGAGATGGTAATTCATTGTAAGATAGTCTCATGACTAAAGAGCAGATACTAAATTTACCCTAGTCCCCCAAAAGCAGAGATGGTAATTCATGGTAAGATAGTCTCATGACAAAAAAGCAGATACTATATTTACCCTCATCCCCCAAAACCAGAGATGGCAATTCATGGTAAGATAGTCTCATGACAAAAGAGCAGATACTAAATTTACCCTAGTCCCCCAAAAGCAGAGATGGTAATTCATGGTAAGATAGTCTCATGACAAAAGAGCAAATACTAAATTTACCCTCATCACCCAAAAGCAGAGATGGTAATTCATGGTAAGATAGTCTCATGACAAAAGAGCAGATACTATATTTACCCTCATCCCCCAAAAGCAGAGATGGTAATTTATGGTAAGATAGTCTCATGACTAAAGAGCAGATACTAAATTTACCCTCATCCCCCAAAACCAGAGATGGTAATTCATGGTAAGATAGTCTCATTACCAAAGAGCAGATACTATATTTACCCTTTTCACCCAACCGCAGAGATGGTAATTCATGGTAAGATAGTCTCATGACAAAAGAGCAGATACTATATTTACCCTCATCCCCCAAAACCAGAGATGGTAATTCATGGTAAGATAGTCTCATGACTAAAGAGCAGATACTAAATTTACCCTCATCCCCTCAAAACCAGAGATGGTAATTCATGGTAAGATAGTCTCATGACAAAAGAGCAAATACTATATTTACCCTCATCCCCAAAAGCAGAGATGGTAATTCATGGTAAGATAGTCTCATGACAAAAGAGCAGATACTATATTTACCCTCATCCCCCAAAAGCAGAGATGGTAATTCATGGTAAGATAGTCTCATGACTAAAGAGGCCTTACTAAATTTACCCTCATCCCCAAAAGCAGAGATGGTAATTCATGGTAAGATAGTCTCATGACAAAAGAGCAAATACTAAATTTACCTTCATCCCCCAAAAGCAGAGATGGTAATTCATGGTAAGATAGTCTCATGACAAAAGAGCAGATACTAAATTTACCCTCATCCGCCAAAAGCAGAGATGGTACTTCATGGTAAGATAGTCTCATGACAAAAGAGCAGATACTATATTTACCCTCATCCCCCAAAAGCAGAGATGGTAATTCATGGTAAGATAGTCTCATGACAAAAGTGAAAATACTAAATTTACCCTCATCCCCCAAAAGCAGAGATGGTAATCTATGGTACGATAGTCTCATGACTAAAGAGCAGATACTAAATTTACCCTCATCCCCCAAAAGCAGAGATGGTAATTCATGGTAAGATAGTCTCATGACAAAAGAGCAGATACTATATTTACCCTCATCCCCCAAAAGCAGAGAAGGTAATTCATGGAAAGATAGTCTCATTACAAAAGAGCAGATACTAAATTTACCCTCATCCGCCAAAAGCAGAGATGGTACTTCATGGTATAATAGTCTCATGACAAAAGAGCAGATACTATATTTACCCTCATCCCCCAAAAGCAGAGATTGTAATTCATGGTAAGATAGTCTCATGACTAAAGAGGCCTTACTAAATTTACCCTCATCCCCAAAAGCAGAGATGGTAATTCATGGTAAGATAGTCTCATGACAAAAGAGCAAATACTAAATTTACCCTCATCCCCCAAAAGCAGAGATGGTAATTCATGGTAAGATAGTCTCATGACTAAAGAGGCCTTACTAAATTTACCCTCATCCCCGAAAGCAGAGATGGTAATTCATGGTAAGATAGTCTCATGACAAAAGAGCAAATACTAAATTTACCCTCATCCCCAAAAGCAGAGATGGTAATTCATGGTAAGATAGTCTCATGACTAAAGAGGCCTTACTAAATTTACCCTCATCACCCAAAAGCAGAGATGGTAATTCATGGTAAGATAGTCTCATGACAAAAGAGCAAATACTAAATTTACCCTCATCCCCAAAAGCAGAGATGGTAATTCATGGTAAGATAGTCTCATGACAAAAGAGCAGATACTATATTTACTCTCATCCCCCAAAAGCAGAGATGGTAATTCATGGTAAGATAGTCTCATGACTAAAGAGGCCTTACTAAATTTACCCTCATCCCCAAAAGCAGAGATGGTAATTCATGGTAAGATAGTCCTATGACAAAAGAGCAAATACTAAATTTACCCTCATCCCCCAAAAGCAGAGATGGTAATTCATGGTAAGATAGTCTCATGACAAAAGAGCAGATACTAAATTTACCCTCATCCGCCAAAAGCAGAGATGGTACTTCATGGTAAGATAGTCTCATGACAAAAGAGCAGATACTATATTTACCATCATCCCCCAAAAGCAGAGATGGTAATTCATGGTAAGATAGTCTCATGACAAAAGTGAAAATACTAAATTTACCCTCATCCCCCAAAAGCAGAGATGGTAATCTATGGTACGATAGTCTCATGACTAAAGATCAGATACTAAATTTACCCTCATCCCCCAAAAGCAGAGATGGTAATTCATGGTAAGATAGTCTCATGACAAAAGAGCAGATACTATATTTACCCTCATCCCCCAAAAGCAGAGAAGGTAATTCATGGTAAGATAGTCTCATTACAAAAGAGCAGATACTAAATTTACCCTCATCCGCCAAAAGCAGAGATGGTACTTCATGGTATAATAGTCTCATGACAAAAGAGCAGATACTATATTTACCCTCATCCCCCAAAAGCAGAGATTGTAATTCATGGTAAGATAGTCTCATGACTAAAGAGGCCTTACTAAATTTACCCTCATCCCCAAAAGCAGAGATGGTAATTCATGGTAAGATAGTCTCATGACAAAAGAGCAGATACTAAATTTACCCTCATCCCCAAAAGCAGAGATGGTAATTCATGGTAAGATAGTCTCATGACTAAAGAGGCCTTACTAAATTTACCCTCATCCCCAAAAGCAGAGATGGTAATTCATGGTAAGATAGTCTCATGACAAAAGAGCAAATACTAAATTTACCCTCATCCCCAAAAGCAGAGATGGTAATTCATGGTAAGATAGTCTCATGACTAAAGAGGCCTTACTAAATTTACCCTCATCCCCAAAAGCAGAGATGGTA
Organism: Sepiola atlantica; assembly: GCA_963556195.1. Lineage (NCBI taxonomy): Eukaryota > Metazoa > Mollusca > Cephalopoda > Sepiida > Sepiolidae > Sepiola > Sepiola atlantica. Next base: position 33,669,169 of record OY744527.1, on the reverse strand, counting down.
ATTCATGGTAAGATAGTCTCATGACAAAAGAGCAAATACTAAATTTACCCTCATCCCCAAAAGCAGAGATGGTAATTCATGGTAAGATAGTCTCATGACTAAAGAGGCCTTACTAAATTTACCCTCATCACCCAAAAGCAGAGATGGTAATTCATGGTAAGATAGTCTCATGACAAAAGAGCAGATACTATATTTACCCTCATCCCCCAAAACCAGAGATGGTAATTCATGGTAAGATAGTCTCATGACTAAAGAGCAGATACTAAATTTACCCTCATCCCCAAAAGCAGAGATGGTAATTCATGGTAAGATAGTCTCATGACAAAAGAGCGGATACTATATTTACACTTTTCCCCGAAAAGCAGAGACGGTAATTCATGGTAAGATAGTTTCATGACAAAAGAGCAAATACTAAATTTACCATCATCCCCCAAAAGCAGAGATGGTAATTCATGGTAAGATAGTCTCATGACAAAAGAGCAGATAATATATTTACCCTCATCCCTTAAAAGCAGAGATGGTAATTCATGGTAAGATAGTCTCATGACAAAAGAGCAGATACTATATTTACCCTCATCCCCCAAAAGCAGGGATGGTAATTCATGGTAAGATAGTCTCATTACCAAAGAGCAGATACTATATTTACCCTTTTCCCCCAAAAGCAGAGATGGTAATTCATGGTAAGATAGTCTCATGACAAAAGAGCAGATACTATATTTACCCTCATCCCCCAAAAGCAGAAATGGTAATTCATGGTAAGATAGTCTCATGACAAAAGAGCAGATACTATATATACTCTCATCCCCTCAAAAGCAGAGATGGTAATTCATGGTAAGATAGTCTCATGAAAAAAGAGCAGATACTATATTTACCCTCATCCCCCAAAAGCAGAGACGGTAATTCATGGTAAGATAGTCTCATGACAAAAGAGCAGATACTATATTATCTCTTTCCTTCAAAGTAAGGTGTAATATCCAGGGAGGATTATTCCTTAAATGGAGGAAGTAATACAATAATAGATTCAATCAGTTTTTTTTTATTCATATAAGAATTCCTAGTAATAAAAACATTATTTGTATGAGTCCTTGGCGTTTTAGCTATGATCAAAGTGTAGTATCTGTTCTTTGTATGCTAGCAACATCTGACGGTTTACTATCGAGGAAACTATTGCGTATATATATAAGAAAAATAGGACAATGCAAATCACAAAAATATATTACTAAATATTATTTTATTAGAAACTGTTGAAAAATAAATATGCAAATTATGAATACTGAAAGATGTTTGTGAGTGTTTGCAGATTACTATATATACGGTATTACAAAATGTTATATTGTGTCATAGAATTTAATAATCACAACACGTGCTATTGTTAATATAGTGAGGATAGGTGGGAAAACATTGGCATTTATTCATCAATACATAAAGTTAAAAAAAAAAACAAAAAAACTCAGACCTAAATTTTTAGCTTTTGCACAATAATTTATTTTTCTCGAAAATATTTAGTCAAAATACATTATTGTGTAAAGGCTTTAAAATGTTGGTTGGATTTTTTGCTCTGCATATCTGCATTGAGCTCTCTTACTTAAGATCTATCCAGGACACTCTACACTTACAGACACACATATTTTCATTTTAGCAAACGTTATTAAATAACACGGATTTTTTTTTCAATTTTTTCAATTTTCCGAATAGTCCATTTAGTGTTTCGGTCAAATTGCTGTATATAAGCTCCATGTGTTTTTTGCTCAATTTTCTTTCTTTTTCTGTGAGTACTTTCGATTTGATTCGTCAAATCATCTTCAGGCGGTTTTAGTCTTGACGTCTTTAAAAATATGTCTTTACTGTTGAGTTTTTATTATTATAACGGGTAGTAATTTACAACTTAAAACAGAGCATTTAATATATATATATATATATATATATATATAGAGAGAGAGAGAGAGAGAATGAGAGAGAGAGATGAAAGGAGAAAAATAAAAAAATTAAAGAATGACAAATCTTTTTCATCTTCAGGTGTTCAAAACAAGGTGTATTCAATAAAAGAAATGTTTATTTTTGTTCCTTTCCTTAAGCCATGCTTTTCAAAGAATGGTTTCTTATAATCAGAAGAATTAAGTAGATAAGTTGGCAGAGAATAAAAGTATACATTTTACATTTAGTTTCGTACCATTATATTAATATATATATATATATATATATATATATATATATATATATATATATATATATATAGTAGTAATTGTATTGATGTTTCCTGGATGTTAATTCTATGAAACGCCTGTGTTTATACAATACTGCTAAGTAACAAGTAAAGGTGTATTCTCGTATAAATTCTTTTATTTATACAAGCATTATTGTCTACACTTGTGCATGCATGTTTCAGCTGCCATTTCATTCGAAATAGAGCTTTCTCAGGCCACATAAATATTGATAATAAATTATTAAAAAAAATTCAAAAGTAAGTGTGTGATATTTATTACAGAAAATCAGAACAACATCAGAACAACATCAGAACAACATCAGTCTCAAATCCAAATGAAGATACAATTTCATATTCACTCTTTTATGACATGCATCGCGAAAACTCTTTAACATATAAAACGCCGATTTAAACTTTTGACAAAAGAGAGAGGGCGAGAGAGAAAGAAAAGAAGGAAAAATACCAGGAAAAGGAAAGAGAGCGAAATCCCCCCCCCCCACCCTAAAAAAATATTTATCTCCTCTCCAGGAAGTTAGGCACAAGGTCTGTAGTGGGTTTTGATGAAAATGTTTCTGTGGGACGAATTGGATTCGAACTCGGTACACCCAGGTCCTCAGTCCGCGTCGGTAAGCACTTAACCACCGTGACATCAAAACTGATGCATCTTCATGTGTTTAGGTTTTGAGATCAAAGTTCATCTATATACCACCACTTTGGGGAAGTCAGAAGTCCGAAGCCAGAAGTCAGAAACCAGAAGTCAGAAGTCAGAAGTTAGAAGCCAGAAGCCAGAAGCCAGAAGCCAGAAGTTAGAAACCAGAAACCAGAAACCAGAAGCCAGAAGTTAGAAGCCAGAAGCCAGAAGCCAGAAGCCAGAAGCCAGAAGCCAGAAGTTAGAAGCCAGAAGCCAGAAGCCAGAAGTTAGAAGCCAGAAGCCAGAAGCCAGAAGCCAGAAGTTAGAAACCAGAAACCAGAAGCCAGAAGCCAGAAGCCAGAAGGGTACTTTATTATACAGACTATACACAACAACTCACACCGGAACACACACGCGCCCCACCATATCTACCCCCAGAAGGCAGCAAAACAAATAAAAGAACCCAAAACTATTATCTGTTTAGGGGTAAATACCAAAAAGTTAATATGATAATTTCGGAAAAGTAATCCTCCTGATCGGCAGAAAACACTTAAAATGTGATGAACGCAAACGCGAAAAACTGACAGTTGCCGTGTAAATTTATTTCCTGTATCGACATTGATTATATTTATTTATATGCAATAGATTGTGCACAGTAGGTATTGTAATTTCTCCATCACTGATCGAGGACAGAAAAGTGTAGCATAAGAGCAGATACTACACTTTGAATTATTTATTTGCATAAAATATATCCAGAACAAATTAGGCACAAGGCCATAAAATGTGGGGCAAATCGAGTTCGTTAGTCATCCTTGTTCTTAAGTAATAACCTTAATGATTCTACTCTTGGCTACTTAATCTCAGTCGCCACAATACCACATTTACTCTAGGGTAGATCCTACTTAAAATATCCCAAAATTTATTTGCAATTTTACTTTTCATAAATATGTTTATGCATAAATTCATTGTCAGTGGAGAGAGGGACAACAAAAACAAAACAAAACAAAATAAAACAAAACAAAACGGTTAGTAAAACCTTCTAAACCCTTTCTACATAATAGACTAGCCACTGTTTTTTGGTTTGTCTATAACAGAAAACAAGCATGCCAATCTCTAAATGGGAGTGGGATACAAGTGAGGGGAAAAACTTTGATCTTAGCCAAACGGAGCATCTGTTTTTATAGTTTCTGGGATCAGTTGTACTTTATGACCCGGATGCACCAATTTATTAACCCTGAAGGAATTGAGTATTTCGATACAGGTACAAAAGAAAGAACGTATGAATACGATATTAGCTCCCTAAAATATGTAATTTGTAATTATGTAATGTTTTTCAAATAGACAGTGCGATGTCTGGAATGAAACAGATTCTCAAAACGTGTTGTTGTTCTTGCTTGTCGAAGAAGAGGCATATTTTGGTGTTTATTCTCTTTGAATATTTTACCCCCCCCCTGCCACGTCCGCCTTTTTAACTTCAGTCACGGATAATAGATCAGGCGTTGTCTCGATCGAAACCTCACAACGCTGTTCCATCTAACTTATGTTTTCCCGCCCTTTTCCATTTAATCTATGTTTTCCCGCCCTTTTCCATTTCACTCCTATTTTTCTCACGTTACCTTCGGGTTCTCCTTGTTTCAGCATGCGCTTCGTTTTCAAGAATAGGAAAACTTACGAAAACAACAAATAAAAGAAAACATATTCGGAGTGCTAATCGAAGCATTGGATTTGTTCTGGCGACAAACTAAACGGCCCATCCCCCACGCAAGACCAAAACATTTTACATCGAGCATTATGCACTATAGAAAGAAGCTTCTACGTTGTTTCAGCTGAATCTGTGTGGCTGTTTGTGCACCCATAAAAGGCGCAGATCAAGTAATCTGATCCGTAACAACATGCAACGCTACGGCAAAATGGATGGCTTCTTGCGCCGCTCTTTTCAAAATATGCGCATAGACACGCTTACATAAGCAAACAAAAGGAGCGTAATGCGCGAATCTTCAAGCAATAATCATGATAATAATAATTATGATAATGATGTTGATAATGATAATGATAATAATAATTATAATACTAATGATGTTGATAATGATAATGATGATAATAATTATAATACTAATGATGGTGATGATGATGATAATTATGATGATGATTATGATGATTATGATGATGATGATAATTCGATCAGTTGTTATATTTTTGACGCAAAAAGGCTCTCACGTTAATGGACAGTGAAATGCAAGTTCGCACCTCTAACGATATTTTTCTATTCATACGGATATTTGGAGGTGGTGGAGATGTTCTCTGTCTGTCTGTCTCTCTATCACCCCTCCTCTCTCTCCTTCTCTCTCTCTCTCTCTCTATATATATATATATATCTCTCTCTCTCTCTCTCTCTCTATATATATATATATATAGGGTGTCAAAAACGTCACTGATGGATCACTGAGGGATTTTAACTTGAATAGATTCTTTATTTTTATGGTACCTTCATGGAATGTTAACATTATATATATATATATATATATATATATATATATATATATATATATATATATATATATATGTATATATGTATATATATGTATATATGTATGTATATATATGTATATATATGTATATATGTATATATATATATATATATATATATAATTATTAATGACAATATATGTATTAGCATATAGCATCAGATCCTTTTACTTTGTAGTCTCCTTAAAAGATTCAGCTCAATGCTTGTCAATTATTGATAACAGAGCAAAATAACAGTCAGTTCATACTATATTCCAATAACCATGGTTTTATTTTATTATATTTATTATTTCACATTTCCAAAAAATATAACATTTCTGTGAGATATATTTTTTACGGTCCGTTTTATTTGTCTTGTGCCAAACAACATTTTTATGTCAATAACACTACAAAATCATCAGAAAAAATTCACAAAGAGTAAAAAGTTCTTGGATTAAAGTGTCTTGAAAAAACCTACACTATACAGTAGTTCATTTTATCGTGAAAACAAACAAAAAACAAATAAAAAGACAGAGCAAAAAACTCACACGTGAGAGAGCCCACTAATACGCCATTTTGAATTTTTCGTTCAAAGCTAGTACATCCTAAAAGTTGTGCGAACAATTATAAATTTTAATTCAGTAATGTTTCCTAAAATAGTTAATAAGTTCTATAATTAATTTATAAAACTACTAATTCAGTTGAAGATAATTATAAATTTTTTTTTTACCTTACTAAAGTTACATCAATGTTTATTCAGGTCATTTGTGTACGAAACTCATTCAAGTTCAACATTTTAGAGCTAGTTTCATAATGTCAGCCGTCCATTCAAGCAACTATTAAGATGATTATACTTCGGTGTTTTTGTGGAAGATATATAGTATTTACTAATAAATCTTTTCCATTAATATTGAGATAAGCTTATTTTCCCAGAATTCTTCACTAAAGTAGTAAGTTTCTAATTAAATGCGAAACTAGGAGGGGGGAATTTGTCACTCACAACGAAGATATCTTATAGTTACCCAGACATGACTCCAACATACCGAAGGGGGCTATTAAACATTTATTTATTTATTTTATTTCTTAAAGTATTATGAGGATTCAAAAGTAGTTTTCTACGGGCATCTGTACCTACAAATTAATTTTGACTACGTTTTAAATCTAATTCGCATAGCGACAAGCACGAATGTAAATACTAGGTTTCACTTTAATTTCATGCTTATATTTAATATTAGGTCGTGTGCATTCTATTATTTATTTATTAATATGTCTATTAATATACATATACGAAGAGGTTTAGTATTTATTAATAAATCGTTTCCATATATATATATATACAATATATACAATATAAAATGGTCCATCCTAAAAAATCAAACTCTTATAGCCCAGGATCCAGATCTTGTGTGCTATGCAATTCAGAAGCTGTAATGATAGCTACTGCATTTAAATCTGATCAAATCTGATCAAATCTAATCAAATCTGATCAATTCTAGAAATGAATTAGTTTCAAAATGTCAACATGGAAGGAAATTCAAGTATGCAATATGGAAACTACCGCCATCCCACCGTAGCTGATTGAGTGAGTACAGAGACCGGGGGTATCCAGTTTTCGAGATGTGTTCGTTAAATCCTCCTTGCCTAAAAGGTTTAGACTCTGAAGTTGTAAAAGTTTAAATATCTAAATTTTCAAACTCTAAATATCTTTACAACTTCTTAATTACGAAAAATTAAACCTTTAATTAAATTAAACTTCTTAATTAGGAAAAAATAAACCTTAAATCAAACTTCCTAATCTGATAAAATTAAATCTTTAATTAAACTATTAAATTATTACATTCTAATTACTTTAATAACTTCGTAATTAGGAAAAATTAAATCTTAATTAGGAAAAATTAGACCTTAAATTAAACTTCCTAATGTGATAAAATTAAATCTAAAATTAAACTATTAAATTATTAAATTCTAATCGCTTTAATAACTTCGTAATTTCTAATCTGATAAAATTAAATCTTAAATTAAACTATTAAATTATTAAATTCTAATTACTTTAATAACTTCGTAATTTTTCATTTCATAAATTTTCAATATTATTTGATAGAGCGAGATTTGTGAAATCTGTTTTTATTGTAAGCTAGATATTTAAGTAGCTATTTGGGCATGCATACGTGATTGGACGATCTGACCTAAATATGCCTACCCCTTTCCTTGGACCTAGACTTATTCTTTGACCTAGACCTATTCTTTGACCTAGACAACTAACATCCGGTTTGAGTTGGGTTGATTTGACAAGCTTGCCGATACAGGATGGTGTCTCTTTGTTTGTTTGTTAAACTTGAGAAGATGCCGATACAGGATGTTGTTTCTTTCTTTATTAAAATAGACATGTAACTTCCGCTCTGATAACGTCTTTCGGATAAGTAGACATTTAGCGCTTTTAGTATCGCCTTCCATTTCTCTTTATGTAGAGTCTGTCCGTATCGTATTTTGGATGAAGTGCTTTGTGCATGGTCATTAATTTTCTAGTCCTCTGGTCAAGATGTCTGAGTTCTTCTTTAGTTTAGCCTATGAATGGTTCAGAGTATCTTATTAGTGACCCTGATGTTTATGTCTTTTATTAGATTAATGCTGTATAATTTCTTTTCTAAGAGTTTTCTTGTTCTTCTCATGTATTC
>OY744527.1:33608655-33658655 GCA_963556195.1 Sepiola atlantica | reverse complement strand
ATAAATTAGAAATAGAAAAATCCCTGAAGTATTTTAAAACAATTTTAATTTTCATTACATTAAAAACCTATTTTTTCAGGAAAGGAAAATTTGACCCGATATTTTTTCTATTTAGTTTGGAAGGGAATTTAGATTTGTTTTAAGTAAATAAAGTTTTACTTTTAAACATTATTAGTGACTATTTTCTTTTTAAAGAAAACATTTCTCTGGAAGAGGAGAGACAACCAGGGCAACATCACTCGTCGTGTTGTTGTTTAATATTTGTTTGTTTTACGAACGTAATAATTTTATTTCTCTTCCTCCCACAAGGTAAGATGTGACACAAGGTCGGGAAAGTGGGATTTGAAAAGCTAGCGTCGCAGATTTTGAGCACTCTGGCCACCAAAAAATGCTTGGGCAGCCCCGTTGGCATTCTCCCCTGGGGCCGACCCAGGCAGTAAGCGATAAACTTACTCCACCCCAAAGAGGGGAGGCAAAGCCTTGGAGGGTGGACCTCCTAGAAATGCACAGGACAATCCTACAGACCGGCGCAATCAAGACCCGAAGGCCAAGACGATACCAGTTTATGGGGTGCAGTATACTACACGAACGTAACTATATTGTATAATGTATATTATTATTATTATTTACCACAGAGAAACGCGCAAGTACTTTCAAACAAATCGATGTATCCATTTTTTCTATAGTACAAATTGGGACGAAAAAAACCCAATGAAGTTTACTTTTTAAAAATTGAATGAAAAAAATATTTTTCATAATTTGCCCAAAAAATATCAATAAATTGTCAATAAACAATTCAGAGATCCATTTAATGTCTTAAAATTTCATACAATTTATCTGGCCTAGACCTTGGGAGTTGAAAAAATATCGAGTCAATCCCCCCCCCCCCCAAAAAAAAATTTTTTTTTAACTGGAGCAAGTTTTCCTAGGTCGGGCAAAAACATTTATTAAAATTAAAAATTAAAAAAAATGGTGAAACGTCTATATTTGAAATCTCTAACAAAAGTAAACTGTTTACAATTTTAATATTCGATAATAGATTTTTTAAGATAAAGAAATACATCTAATCTACTTTCGGTTCTAAAAAAAACAACAAATTAGTCAGAAAGTCTAATTATTTGCTTTTTTAAATTAAAATTTAATATATTTAAACATTGGTTTAATTGTAGAATAGGGACCGCTGTTTTCTTTCGCTCATTTCGCTTGGTATACGCCCAAATTTAGGATGAAACTGATTGCTGGTTTTCATTGTATTTTTGGTCCTGAAATAAAATTCTCATTTACTTTTTAAAGTGTTGAGAATCTAACTTTAATTCCAGGTTTGAATCGCTGGCGGCCATGTTGGTTTTATTGTTTTTTTCCTTGGACTAAAGATATTTTTACTGCTTTAACATTTTACTATACACAAACAAAACTTTGAACATTCTATTTACAAAAGCAAGTTTTAACGGAATTTAACGAATTTAACAACACGAAAAGGTTAAAACATACTAGTCGTGAATTTAAGAATAACAAAAAATGTCACTGAAAAGACGACGGGTAAAAATGTGGCATAATAGTTCAATTTGATATATGCTAAAAAATAAATTTTTTTGTCAGGACAAAATGTACCATTTCACTTCCCAAATTGATTTTATCGAGCAGTTGGGTGAATACCGAGCGAAATGGGCGAGAAAATCCAACGACCCCTATAGTATAATTGAACCTAAAATTCTTTATTTAAAAGCACGAATGAAAAGAAAAAATTGGCTTATTTATTCAATCACAATAAGCATCCTATCATAAATACAAAAAGTTCAAATCTATAAGAAAATAACTTCAAAGACATCTATAGACTCACTGGCTCATTTAAAGAGATTTGGTGTCAAATTGTCTGTCTTCTGCCTTAAGAAAACTGTCCCATCAAAAATTCTAAATAATTCATTAATAGAACATTTATTGATATAAATTAGAATGTGTTTTTTTTTTTCAAAACGAACTGTTTATTTACAATATAGTACGAAAACAATCATGTTATTTCTTTTTTTTGGGGGGAGGGGTACCAAATGGACAGTTTATTTACAATATATTATTTCGTTAGATTTTCGCACACATTTTGGACGAAACTTATTAATTAGTCTAAAATTGTATTTTTTTATCCCGAAATAAAATTCTAATTTATTATTTTAGGATATGAAATTCGAACTTTAATGAAATGCCTTAATCGTTGGACGCCATCTTGTAATTTCCCGATTTTATTTCGTGCGTTTGAAAAAAAGAACAAGTTAAAATGATTTCCAAATGAATGAATAATCATTAGGAGGTTAGCCGTGTTCTTGGTAGGGGAATACAGTCACAATAGCAGGAATAAGTTAACAATGATTTCCAAGGGAATGAATTACCCCATAGAACTGAGTCTTTTTCTCTTATTACTTGCTCTGATTACAGATGGACGCATGCGCGTTAAGCGTTCCTATGGCTTCCGGTTCTTATTGATAGTTGTTTTTACTACCACTATCAATGACATCATCAGAAAAATTCGACTCAGTTGACAGGCCTTCTTCATTTACGATAGCAGTGGTATAACGCTCTCAATATCAGCTATAAACGACTCAGATATTGCAGATGCAATGCAGGACACATTCGTTTTGAAAATAGATTCAAGAGCTCCAGATATGAAGGATCCTTAGCTGCCCCAATCGGTTCTCGAATATAAATACACTTTTGAGATAGAAATGAGACATGAGAGGACTTGCTGAGATTTCTTTTTATCCTAATGGAGACAACTGAGTGGTCGTAAGATTCGATAGGAGACAGGACAGTAGGTATTCACTTTTTCGGCAAGTTGTCAGAAAGATATAAAAAAATATCCATCATCATCAGGTACGTTTGTTGGCTGGTCAACAATTTGAGTAAGAAGTATGCAGGCGACAAGTTGTGAGAAAACCTCCCTTCATCGTCAGTGGTGTTTGTGTGGGATAGCCACTCAATATTGTGGACATTAAAGTCGCTACAGACATGAATGCTAGCAAAGGTTTATGCAGAGAGGATCTTGTTAATTTAATCACAGATTTATTCAATGACAGTTACCGAACCGGTGAGATGACGATAGAGAAATACGTTATTATAATGCGAATAACACGGTACAACAATAACAAATGGAATTGGCAAAGTTTGATTTGTGTCTGACATTCAAAATCTGACAAGCTAACTTTATGTCTTCGATGATTTAAAAAAAATCAATATTAAATGGGGAAACGTTTAAAATAAAAGTCAATTTTATTGTACAAAGATGCGTTCATTCAACTTGCGCGTTTAGCGCTATAAACGCTATTTCTAACTAATCCATGGCAGGCCGACTGAAGGATATAGTTTCTTAAAGAGATGATGTACGATCATCATTCAATCGTAAATTAGACTTCAACCCAATCGAAGCGTGTCGAACTTCGACGTGGTTAATGCACACAATTAACACTCATATGTGGTTCAGTCTCCCTCTCCCATGACCATGCACATCTTCGGCTACGCGCGTTTCGTCTCTGTCAACATTTGTTGTAGGCTGCGAAGCGCTTAAAATCAAAGTCGTCAGACACTCTTTGCTTTTAAAGAGCAGACAGAAAAACGCAAGAAGTTTATTGAGCAGCACACCATCTCATGCCATTATAGCTGGTTGATTAAAACGTAGTTGGTTTAACCGCATCATTTTTGTTTGTTGTATTACAACCATGAGTGGACAGAAAGCAAGAGACAGAGAGAAAGAGAGAGAGAGAGAGAGAGGGGGACAGAGAGAGAGAGAGCAAAGAGAGAGAGAGAGAGAAGGGAGAGAGAGAGGGACAGAGAGAGCAAAAAGAGAGAGAAGGGAGAGAGAGAGAGGGACAGAGAGAGCAGAGAGAGAGAGAGAGAGGGAGAGAGAGAGGGACAGAGAGAGCAAAGAGAGAGAGAGACATGGGAGAGAGAGAGAGGGACAGAGAGAGCAAAGAGAGAGAGAGAAGGGAGAGAGAGAGAGGGACAGAGAGAGCAAAGAGAGAGAGGGAGAGAGAGAGGGACAGAGAGAGCAAAAAGAGAGAGAGAGAGAAGGGAGAGAGAGGGACGGACAGAGAGAGCAAAGAGAGAGAGAGAGAAGGGAGAGAGAGAGGGACAGAGAGAGCAAAGAGAGAGAGAGGAGGGAGAGAGAGAGGGGGCAGAGAGAGAGAGAGCAAAGAGAGAGAGACAGGAGAGAGATAGATAGATGATTATTAAGTGTAAAGTTTGTGCGTCCTTCTCAGTCGCTTTTTACGAGACTGAACGATACTTTTCGACCAGAATTTTCTCGTTTTCTTATGACGTCACTTCTTCTTTCCTGTATCCAATCACTGTTGATCTCCGCCTGTAATATTTCTTGTCCTTATCTCCCGTATCGTACCCGCTAATATATTCACTATCTAACTCGCCTAAATGAATATTTAATATGACTTCAGTTTAATTTAAGTTAAGCTATGTGTTTTTTTTAAATATATGTCATGTTAAATTTGAGTTGAGTTAAGTTAATTTTAAGTTGAGCAATATTAATTTTAAGTTAAACTATATTAATTGTAAGTTGAGCTAAGTTAATATTAAGTTGAGCTATGTAAATTTTAAATTAAGCAAACTTAATTTTAAGTTGAGTAAAGTTTATTTTAAGTTGAACTTTGTTAAATTTTAGTTGAGCTAAGATAATCTTAATTTATGCTAAGTTAATTTTAAGTTGAGCTTAATTATTTTTAATTGAGCTATGTTTATTTTAAATTCAGATTCCAACTTTCTAAACGAGTCCACGTCTAATGTCGGCGAGTCAGTCGGTACTATTTCAATCGCTTAACCAGTAAAAGCGTTTTGTTTCAAATATGACACGTTCCAAACAACCGCCTATTTAATATAATATTCAACGAAAATGTCTCAACCGGCAACTTGTTTCACATCTACAACAATGTAGGTTGCCAATTGTGAGTAGGTATTAGTATGATGTTGCATCAGCACACCCGCTAAATACTTAATAAGTATCTTCGATGTCAGATCAATAAAAAAATGAAGCTTTTAAGGGTTAACACACAAACGGATGCAACAAATTCTGTCCTTATTAAATTTTAAGTAGACCTTCTCTTTAATTTGAAGTGGATCATTTTTAATTCAAGGTTTAACATTTTAACATTTTCATTCGGTGGTAAAATGCTATGGTAGCATTTCCTAGTTAGGGGATGTCTTAGCAAAAGTGTGATAAATTCCATATCAGAAATAGAAATTGATGTATAGTGTGTCATTAACAAAAATGACGCATACATAATAGTTTATATCCACTTTTGTGCATTATTCATCAGGTGTCCATATTAACGAATTTTAAAGTCTCACATAGATATTCGACACATCGATATTTGACACATAGATATTCGACACATAGATATTCGACACATCGATATTTGACACATAGATATTCGACACATAGATATTCGACACATCGATATTTGACACATAGATATTCGACACATAGATATTCGACACATAGATATTCGACACATAGATATTTGACACATAGATATTTGACATATAGATATTCGACACATCGATATTTGACACATAGATATTCGACACATAGATATTCGACACATCGATATTTGACACATAGATATTCGACACATAGATATTCGACACATAGATATTTGACACATAGATATTTGACACATAGATATTCGACACATAGATATTTAACACATAGACATTTACACATAGATATTTGACACATAGATATTTGACACATAGATATTTGACACATAGATATTCGACACATCGATATTTGACACATAGATATTCGACACATCGATATTTGACACATAGATATTCGACACATAGATATTTACACATAGATATTTGACACATAGATATTCGACACATAGATATTCGACACATAGATATTTGACACATAGATATTTGACATATAGATATTCGACACATCGATATTTGACACATAGATATTCGACACATAGATATTCGACACATCGATATTTGACACATAGATATTCGACACATAGATATTCGACACATAGATATTTGACACATCGATATTTGACACATAGATATTCGACACATAGATATTTGACACATAGATATTTACACATAGATATTTGACACATAGATATTTGACACATAGATATTTGACACATAGATATTCGACACATCGATATTTGACACATAGATATTCGACACATCGATATTTGACACATAGATATTCGACACATAGATATTTGACACATAGATATTTGACACATAGATATTCGACACATAGATATTTGACACATAGATATTCGACAAATAGATATTCGACACATCGATATTTGACACATAGATATTCGACACATAGATATTCGACACATCGATATTTGACACATAGATATTCGACACATAGATATTCGACACATAGATATTTGACACATAGATATTTGACACATAGATATTCGACATGTAGATATTTGACACATAGATATTTACACATAGATATTTGACACATAGATATTTGACACATAGATATTTGACACATAGATATTTGACACATAGATATTCGACACATCGATATTTGACACATAGATATTCGACACATAGATATTCGACACATAGATATTTTACACATAGATATTCGACACATAGATATTTGACACATAGATATTCGACACATAGATATTCGACACATAGATATTCGACACATAGATATTTACACATAGATATTCGACACATAGATATTCGACACATAGATATTTGACACATAGATGTTCGACACATAGATATTTGACACATAGATATTCGACACATAGATATTCGACACATAGATATTTACACATAGATATTTGATACATAGATATTTGACACATAGATATTCGACACATAGATATTCGACACATAGATATTCGACACATAGATATTCGACACACTGATATTTGACACATCGATATTTGACACATAGATATTCGACACATAGATATTCGACACATAGATATTTGACACATAGATATTTGACACATAGATATTCGACACATAGATATTTGACACAGATATTTACACATAGATATTTGACACATAGATATTTGACACATAGATATTTGACACATAGATATTCGACACATAGATATTTGACACATAGATATTCGACACATAGATATTCGACGCATAGATATTCGACACATAGATATTTACACATAGATATTTGACACATAGATATTCGACACATAGATATTCGACACATAGATATTTGACACATAGATGTTCGACACATAGATATTTGACACATAGATATTCGACACATAGATATTCGACACATAGATATTTACACATAGATATTCGACACATAGATATTTGACACATAGATATTCGACACATAGATATTCGACACATAGATATTCGACACATAGATATTTGACACAGATATTCGATACATAGAGTGTAACATCGAGATTAGGGACCATTTCCATTGTCCTTCTCAGAGAATTTTATACATATATAAATTTTATCAAAATATGATATATTTGAAGTTTTTAAGGAGATTCAGCTTCAATAGCCCCCTTCAATTTGAAGGGTACTTAGGTATTCTTGACCACTTTCATTGTCCCCCCCCCCTGTAAATTTTACATAAGAATACAAGGAACATAACACACACAGACATTGGGGTTCATATATATTTTTAGGCTTATCATAAGCACATTTAGAATACAATGTTTTGAGTCTCATCATATACAAATTTGACATTTTTATTTTAAAATCTTATAATGAACTTGAGAATTTAAAATTTTCGGGTTTATCATATTCAAATTTACAATTCATATTTTTGAATCTTATCATATTGCAACTTTGAACGTATATTTCTGAGTCTTATCATATTCAAATTTACAATTGATATTTTTGAATCCTATCATATTGCAACTTCGAACGTATATTTTTGAGTCTTATCATATTCAAATTTACAATTGATATTTTTGAATCCTATCATATTGCAACTTCGAACGTATATTTTTGAGTCTTATCATATTCAAATTTACAATTGATATTTTTGAATCCTATCATATTGCAACTTCGAACGTATATTTTTGAGTCTTATCATATTCAAATTTACAATTGATATTTTTGAATCCTATCATATTGCAACTTTGAACGCATATTTCTGAGTCTTATCATATTCAAATTTACAATTGATATTTTTGAATCCTATCATATTGCAACTTTGAACGCATATTTCTGAGTCTTATCATATTCAAATTTACAATTGATATTTTTTAATCCTATCATATTGCAACTTCGAACGTATATTTTTGAGTCTTATCATATTCAAATTTACAATTGATATTTTTGAATCCTATCATATTGCAACTTTGAACGCATATTTCTGAGTCTTATCATATTCAAATTTACAATTGATATTTTTGAATCCTATCATATTGCAACTTTGAACGCATATTTCTGAGTCTTATCATATTCAAATTTACAATTGATATTTTTGAATCCTATCATATTGCAACTTCGAACGTATATTTTTGAGTCTTATCATATTCAAATTTACAATTGATATTTTTGAATCCTATCATATTGCAACTTTGAACGCATATTTCTGAGTCTTATCATATTCAAATTTACAATTCATATTTTTGAATCCTATCATATTGTAACTTTGAACATATATTTTTGAGTCTTATCATATTCAAATTTACAATTCATATTTTTGAATCCTATCATATTGCAACTTTGAACATATATTTCTGAGTCTTATCATATTCAAATTTACAATTGATATTTTTGAATCCTATCATATTGCAACTTCGAACGTATATTTTTGAGTCTTATCATATTCAAATTTACAATTGATATTTTTGAATCCTATCATATTGCAACTTTGAACGCATATTTCTGAGTCTTATCATATTCAAATTTACAATTCATATTTTTGAATCCTATCATATTGTAACTTTGAACATATATTTTTGAGTCTTATCATATTCAAATTTACAATTCATATTTTTGAATCCTATCATATTGCAACTTTGAACATATATTTCTGAGTCTTATCATATTCAAATTTACAATTGATATTTTTGAATCCTATCATATTGCAACTTCGAACGTATATTTTTGAGTCTTATCATATTCAAATTTACAATTGATATTTTTGAATCCTATCATATTGCAACTTTGAACGCATATTTCTGAGTCTTATCATATTCAAATTTACAATTCATATTTTTGAATCCTATCATATTGTAACTTTGAACATATATTTTTGAGTCTTATCATATTCAAATTTACAATTCATATTTTTGAATCCTATCATATTGTAACTTTGAACATATATTTCTGAGTCTTATCATATTCAAATTTACAATTCATATTTTTGAATCCTATCATATTGCAACTTCGAACGTATATTTTTGAGTCTTATCATATTCAAATTTACAATTCATATTTTTGAATCCTATCATATTGTAACTTTGAACATATATTTCTGAGTCTTATCATATTCAAATTTACAATTGATATTTTTGAATCCTATCATATTGCAACTTCGAACGTATATTTTTGAGTCTTATCATATTCAAATTTACAATTGATATTTTTGAATCCTATCATATTGCAACTTCGAACGTATATTTTTGAGTCTTATCATATTCAAATTTACAATTGATATTTTTGAATCCTATCATATTGCAACTTTGAACGCATATTTCTGAGTCTTATCATATTCAAATTTACAATTGATATTTTTGAATCCTATCATATTGCAACTTTGAACGCATATTTCTGAGTCTTATCATATTCAAATTTACAATTGATATTTTTGAATCCTATCATATTGCAACTTCGAACGTATATTTTTTAGTCTTATCATATTCAAATTTACAATTGATATTTTTGAATCCTATCATATTGCAACTTTGAACGCATATTTCTGAGTCTTATAATATTCAAATTTACAATTGATATTTTTGAATCCTATCATATTGCAACTTTGAACGCATATTTCTGAGTCTTATCATATTCAAATTTACAATTGATATTTTTGAATCCTATCATATTGCAACTTCGAACGTATATTTTTGAGTCTTATCATATTCAAATTTACAATTGATATTTTTGAATCCTATCATATTGCAACTTTGAACGCATATTTCTGAGTCTTATCATATTCAAATTTACAATTCATATTTTTGAATCCTATCATATTGTAACTTTGAACATATATTTTTGAGTCTTATCATATTCAAATTTACAATTCATATTTTTGAATCCTATCATATTGCAACTTTGAACATATATTTCTGAGTCTTATCATATTCAAATTTACAATTGATATTTTTGAATCCTATCATATTGCAACTTCGAACGTATATTTTTGAGTCTTATCATATTCAAATTTACAATTGATATTTTTGAATCCTATCATATTGCAACTTTGAACGCATATTTCTGAGTCTTATCATATTCAAATTTACAATTCATATTTTTGAATCCTATCATATTGTAACTTTGAACATATATTTTTGAGTCTTATCATATTCAAATTTACAATTCATATTTTTGAATCCTATCATATTGTAACTTTGAACATATATTTCTGAGTCTTATCATATTCAAATTTACAATTGATATTTTTGAATCCTATCATATTGCAACTTCGAACGTATATTTTTGAGTCTTATCATATTCAAATTTACAATTCATATTTTTGAATCCTATCATATTGTAACTTTGAACATATATTTCTGAGTCTTATCATATTCAAATTTACAATTGATATTTTTGAATCCTATCATATTGCAACTTCGAACGTATATTTTTGAGTCTTATCATATTCAAATTTACAATTGATATTTTTGAATCCTATCATATTGCAACTTCGAACGTATATTTTTGAGTCTTATCATATTCAAATTTACAATTGATATTTTTGAATCCTATCATATTGCAACTTTGAACGCATATTTCTGAGTCTTATCATATTCAAATTTACAATTGATATTTTTGAATCCTATCATATTGCAACTTTGAACGCATATTTCTGAGTCTTATCATATTCAAATTTACAATTGATATTTTTGAATCCTATCATATTGCAACTTCGAACGTATATTTTTGAGTCTTATCATATTCAAATTTACAATTGATATTTTTGAATCCTATCATATTGCAACTTTGAACGCATATTTCTGAGTCTTATAATATTCAAATTTACAATTGATATTTTTGAATCCTATCATATTGCAACTTTGAACGCATATTTCTGAGTCTTATCATATTCAAATTTACAATTGATATTTTTGAATCCTATCATATTGCAACTTCGAACGTATATTTTTGAGTCTTATCATATTCAAATTTACAATTGATATTTTTGAATCCTATCATATTGCAACTTTGAACGCATATTTCTGAGTCTTATCATATTCAAATTTACAATTCATATTTTTGAATCCTATCATATTGCAACTTTGAACATATATTTTTGAGTCTTATCATATTCAAATTTACAATTCATATTTTTGAATCCTATCATATTGCAACTTTGAACATATATTTCTGAGTCTTATCATATTCAAATTTACAATTGATATTTTTGAATCCTATCATATTGCAACTTCGAACGTATATTTTTGAGTCTTATCATATTCAAATTTACAATTGATATTTTTGAATCCTATCATATTGCAACTTTGAACGCATATTTCTGAGTCTTATCATATTCAAATTTACAATTCATATTTTTGAATCCTATCATATTGTAACTTTGAACATATATTTTTGAGTCTTATCATATTCAAATTTACAATTCATATTTTTGAATCCTATCATATTGTAACTTTGAACATATATTTCTGAGTCTTATCATATTCAAATTTACAATTGATATTTTTGAATCCTATCATATTGCAACTTCGAACGTATATTTTTGAGTCTTATCATATTCAAATTTACAATTCATATTTTTGAATCCTATCATATTGTAACTTTGAACATATATTTCTGAGTCTTATCATATTCAAATTTACAATTGATATTTTTGAATCCTATCATATTGCAACTTCGAACGTATATTTTTGAGTCTTATCATATTCAAATTTACAATTGATATTTTTGAATCCTATCATATTGCAACTTCGAACGTATATTTTTGAGTCTTATCATATTCAAATTTACAATTGATATTTTTGAATCCTATCATATTGCAACTTTGAACGCATATTTCTGAGTCTTATCATATTCAAATTTACAATTGATATTTTTGAATCCTATCATATTGCAACTTTGAACGCATATTTCTGAGTCTTATCATATTCAAATTTACAATTGATATTTTTGAATCCTATCATATTGCAACTTCGAACGTATATTTTTGAGTCTTATCATATTCAAATTTACAATTGATATTTTTGAATCCTATCATATTGCAACTTTGAACGCATATTTCTGAGTCTTATAATATTCAAATTTACAATTGATATTTTTGAATCCTATCATATTGCAACTTTGAACGCATATTTCTGAGTCTTATCATATTCAAATTTACAATTGATATTTTTGAATCCTATCATATTGCAACTTCGAACGTATATTTTTGAGTCTTATCATATTCAAATTTACAATTGATATTTTTGAATCCTATCATATTGCAACTTTGAACGCATATTTCTGAGTCTTATCATATTCAAATTTACAATTCATATTTTTGAATCCTATCATATTGCAACTTTGAACATATATTTTTGAGTCTTATCATATTCAAATTTACAATTCATATTTTTGAATCCTATCATATTGCAACTTTGAACATATATTTCTGAGTCTTATCATATTCAAATTTACAATTGATATTTTTGAATCCTATCATATTGCAACTTCGAACGTATATTTTTGAGTCTTATCATATTCAAATTTACAATTGATATTTTTGAATCCTATCATATTGCAACTTTGAACGCATATTTCTGAGTCTTATCATATTCAGATTTACAATTCATATTTTTGAATCCTATCATATTGTAACTTTGAACATATATTTTTGAGTCTTATCATATTCAAATTTACAATTCATATTTTTGAATCCTATCATATTGCAACTTTGAACATATATTTCTGAGTCTTATCATATTCAAATTTACAATTGATATTTTTGAATCCTATCATATTGCAACTTCGAACGTATATTTTTGAGTCTTATCATATTCAAATTTACAATTGATATTTTTGAATCCTATCATATTGCAACTTTGAACGCATATTTCTGAGTCTTATCATATTCAAATTTACAATTCATATTTTTGAATCCTATCATATTGTAACTTTGAACATATATTTTTGAGTCTTATCATATTCAAATTTACAATTCATATTTTTGAATCCTATCATATTGTAACTTTGAACATATATTTCTGAGTCTTATCATATTCAAATTTACAATTGATATTTTTGAATCCTATCATATTGCAACTTCGAACGTATATTTTTGAGTCTTATCATATTCAAATTTACAATTCATATTTTTGAATCCTATCATATTGCAACTTTGAACGCATATTTCTGAATCTTATCATATTCAAATTTACAATGCATATTTTTGAATCCTATCATATTGTAACTTTGAACATATATTTTTGAGTCTTATCATATTCAAATTTATCTTGTATCCGTTTCCGTTTTTTATTAAAATTTAGAATTTATATTTTAAAGCCTTATTATATTGAAATTAAAAAGTTTTTAAAAGACAATAACAAATGTAGGAGAACACAAGAACGAGATCGAGCAATCGTGATATTTGTAAAGGTAAGTCATCGAAAAAGTAATGAATTACAATGAAAGGTAAAATAAAAACCAACCGGTTACAAATGTTTAGTTAAGTCGAATACGGTCTGCTATGATTTTGTAAAATTTCATGTTGTTTTCGAAATGAATAGCGAACAATTTAGGTTTTGCGTATTTTCATGTACGTTTTTCGATGTTAATATTCTTTAATAGCTTCAACAGAAGAAAGAAGAATTTTTCCAAACTTTGTCTTGAAGTTAAACAGATTGCCGATGCAAAGAAGTACAAAGTGCCTTTAATTAAAAGGTCGGGTTACGATTGTTTTTGTTTGTAAATGCTGTTGAGCGGAGATTTCTTTGTTTACATAAAGAAATACGCTTAACAATTTAAGTTATGTTTCGTTTATTTCGATGTGCGTGTGTGCACGGGCGCGTGCACGAGTATAGGTTTTCAAGTAATTACGCACGTAAATGATGAAATGCGTACCAAAAATAAGAAACAAAAATGTATGCATGCTTTTAAGTATACGTACACTCACACAGAGATATTGCATGCAGAATATAACAAAAATAGGCATATTTGCAGAACACTCACGAGCCCACGTGCAGACAACTACACATAACAGAGTAATGGTGTTCAATGAATGCATATATATATATATATATATATATATATATATATATATCGTTAAAATTTTTTTATCGTTTTATTAATTTGCATACACCTTAAATACAATGTTCACTGTTATCTACTGCATCGTAGCAAACGAACTTCCCGCCTGGATAACTTTTTTCGTTTTTGGACTACCATTGACCACTTGGATAATTTTTTATTCAACCTCTTTGAAATCTTGCCTGGAGCTATTTTGGACCTGTTAACTTGGGTGAACTGTGTAGTTTTACTAAAAAGTATGTTTTGGGACGATGTATTTGATGTTTTATAGTCCTTTATGTATTTTTATATATATTTTCTTATATATTTTTTCAAAGTTAAATTTTTATTACCTGCAGTAATGTCATTGCGGTAATGGTCTTCTGAGAAGAAGATTTTCTTTGAAAACTCATGAGTTAAGGACTTTAAAGAACTTTTCCTGAACATTGAATTGTAATAAAATTTGATTCGTACCTTATTTTATTCTTTCACTTTATCGATTGCTATATATATATATATATATATATATATATATATATATATATATATATATATATATATATATATATATATATATATATACAAGATGCATATATATATATATATATATATATATATATATATATATATATATATATGTCAGCTCGACGGTTGCGTTTCGATCCCGGCTTGAGACACTAACTGGTCTAGCCGCACTGATGAGCTGTGAAACAGCGAAACAGGCTGTATGTGGATGACTATAAAAAGCTCCCTCCGGGTAGAGCTTATTTTTGTAAGGGTATCGTCAACGGCCATTAGCTTTAAGGCAATGCTCATTAGGTAAAACAAATTTCGAGCTCAGTAACTCTCATAAAATCGTTGTTAATTATCTCCTTTATAACAATGTGTACTAATAGATACATACACACACATACACACACACACACACACACACACACACACACATATATATATATATATGTATATATATGTTGTATTTGTAGGTATGTATATACATACCTACACATACAACATATATATTTAAATGAAATTTTGCTAAACCAACCAACTGTGTTATTTTAAAATGATAAAATCTAAACATACACTTTTTTGCAAGCTTGAATAACATCTTTGTCAAGTTTTATCGTTTTTTCTTTTCTTCTCTTCTTCATTACGGTGCTATACACCCCGAAGGATCGAATCCACGTTAGAGTAAAACAAATACGTCTAGTTGTTAAGGACGTTAGTTTAAAATGGTAAATCTAGTCGATGTTTTGTAGTGGTGGCGCTTTTTGTATAAGGACATTGACAACATCTTTGAAGCACACATGAAAATGTATTTAAATGAAGTTTAAAAAAAACAACACATGGTGCAATTTTAAATGCTAAAATAATTTATTCATTTTTTTTAGTAAGCTTTCGATGAATAACATCTTTGTCAGACGAGACTGTTGTCTTTTTTTTCTTTTCTTCATTTCGGAAGAAAAAATCATAAAATCGGCAGATCAAGATTTAATGTCAAATGTGAAATCAAAAAATACTTATAGAAAAGAAAAAAGCTCTCGTCGAGATTGTTATCAAATGAAAACCGTGCATCATTAAAGCGAAACTTCAGGCAAAAAAAACTGTAAATGTTTTCTCTGGAATTTGATTATATATATATATATATATATATATATATATATATATATAGCATTACAATTCAAATCAACTTCTTTGACATGTTTCTTGAAATTGTTTTAAACTTTATGACTTGGATGAACTGTATAATTTTAACAGATAAAAGTGTGTTTTGGGCCGGTATATTTGATGTTTTATATACTTTTATGTATTTTATATATTTTTATATATTTTCAAAGTTTAATTTTATTATCTGCAGTAATGTCATTGCGGTAATTGTCTTCTGAGGAGAAGATTTTCTTTGAAAACTCATGAGTTAAGGTCTTTCAATTACTTTGCTTGAACTTTGAATTGTAATAAAATTTGATTCGCACCTTATTTCATACTTTCACTTCATCTAATGCTATTAATGCTCTATCCAGTATATTGAGTTTCATTTTAATCCGGATGTTCACTAATTAAATATATTAATTGCCTCTTATATCTTTTGTTGTATTAACCTTATATATATATATATATATATATATATATATATATATATATATATATATATATATATATAGTGTTTGTTTCTTCTTTACAGAATAAAAGCCATCTTTACAAGATTATAGTGTCCGGTGTTGTTCACGCAGGTGGCTCAGCAGCTCTGATATATGTTTGCAATTTAAAATTGCTGCAGATATGATGAACGAGACCACTGGCTTCCGTGCGCACATATTCTTCTCCTGTTTGATCGTCACGTAATTCATGGAACTCAGTCAATCAGCTCCCGACAGAGCGGCTTTGCTGGTCGGGCTGAAATATGCCTAGGACGTTCGACGAGGACGCCTTACACGTAATACGTTTACAGATTAAGTACTCTTATCAAATCTCGCACAGAGAGAAAGAAAAACAGAAAGTGAAGGTGTGTGTTAAAGAGTGTGTGTGTGTGTGTGTGTGTGTGAGAGAGAGAGAGAGAGAGAGGAAAAGAAGACTAGCGACTAGAAATATATTTTTAGATTTTTTAACTGATATCAATAGCTCACCTAATCCTGATTCAAACAATCTAACACGAGCTTAACGGGCGACCCAACGTGTCACACTTTTTTTTCTAGTATTAGTGTATTGATGTATGCGAGATGATTTAAAGAAGATTATATATAGTTGTAACCGCTTGTCGTGTGTACACGTGCACTTCAGCTCGTGTTTATGTAAAGGTAAAGATACAGACAATATTACTTCCTACACCGCCGACACTCATGTATAATTGTGTAATAACCAAAAGGAAAGAAAAGAAAGAAAAGGTCCAATAACCAGAAATCAATGAAAACAGAATTAACATAAAAATACTTTGTTTTAAGTTGAAAAATTGGATGAAAAATAAAGAGTTCGCAAAACGCAGGGAATTAAAGAAAGAAAATTGAAGAGGAAAATTGAGGAATGTACGACACAACCAAAATAAATAAAAAAAGAAAACAAAAACGAAGACTGTAGCGACATTGTATAAGTTCTTGTCTTTAAATGCGTTCACTCAACGACTGATTTCATTGTTAGAACATTAGAATAATGACGTCGTGATACATTGTTCAATTCAGTGCTTTAACAAAATGGCGTCGGCTTTAGAAACTATATACACTCCTTCGTGTAAGTTAGTCGGAATATGTATTTAGAGTTGCCGCAGAGCGTTAGTTAGTTTAATAGACATAGTTTGACCCCAGGGTGAATGAGTTACATAGGAATAGGGGCGTCATTGAGGTGACCCCATACAATCATTTAGTTCTTTAATTATTTTAATCACCTTAAAACTCCATACCTTTGTCGCTGGCCATCGTCATCCTTTGTACGCATGTGTTGCCTGTCTCCAAGGACCGAGTTTAATTCCATGAGTTGCAACACACTCCATCTGACATGTTTCTTGTTATAATTATTCCATTAATTCTACTAACATTTTCTAAGAAGAATAATCAATTCATTCAGTCAGATGCTCGTTTCGTTGCTGAAAGGTGAAACGAGAGGAGAGAGAAAGAGAGAGTTGCTTGTATATTAAGCGCGTCGCTTAATTATTATTAGTTTGCCAGACCAGTTTTAGTATGTCTTGTCTTATTCAAGCTCTCACCAACTATTTTCTCCCAGAAATCCCGCCAGCCTGAGAACACGTGACGTCATATCTGCCCTTACATCGACCTCCGCATCTCACAACTCAGCAGTGTTGATACCTTTAACCTTGTTTTATAACATATATCTAAGCAATAAGTAAAATGTGGGCAGCATGACATAGCCTTCGCTTGAAACACACCCCAAAACGTCACAGTTTTAGTGAATTTGGTCGTCAGTACGCTTGGGACTTCGTGCGGTCTGTATAACTGATTTTGAGTTCGTCTACCCAGAGTCTGATTTCTCTTTGATAAAAAAGTAAGTGTCTCACTAAACAGGTTCACTTGAGTTTTGTTATAAAAGATGGCCGCCTCCTCTGGGAATTGAGTCTTTGATGTTCATAGATAAGGCTAGCCATTATCTAGGTGGTCCTTCTGAGATCAAGATCGGATGTCTAGAATTTCCGGTCGAAGGTGCATATATTTCAGAAAATGGGAAGAGAAGAGCAGTTTGATCTGGCTCTTTCGGTCAGTTTTTTGAAGGATGACAGTTGGATCTGTATGCCCTCCGAGAAACAATGTCTCTTAGGGATCTTAGTTAAATGGATTGTGTTCATTGGACTTTTGTTTTGATTTGGTCAGGCAAAAGTCCTTTAGCTGCAAGTCTGTTGTTCAGAAAACGAGTAGCATTTTGTACCCTAAAAAATAAACCGCTGTTAATTGTTTTACTTTGAGGAAGAATTCCTTTGTTGCAGCACTGACTGAATCGAACAACAACTTTTGACCGGCACAATGAGCGGGACGATCGCGCACTGTGCAGTAAATGCACACAGACACGTTCATACTGGTTCATCGATAAACCAGAGCTTTTCTAAATCGACTGGGTATTTGATTTTCTTGAGGAATTTCTTGGCATTTGTAAGGCGGTTTCATGTGCCTTGGCGCTAAGTAGTTGGCCATTGCGACTCTTTTATGAGTAGCAAAAATCCTCGTTCAATGATTTCTTTGCTTTTTTTTACTCGTTAACTTTGTGTGACAGATATATATATATATATATATATATATATATATATATATATATAAAGAGAGAGAGATGAATATATATATATATATATATATATATATATATATATTACTATTTCATGTATACACATGACATTTTATAAGGAGATATAATTTTTGATGTATCAATTTTCAGTATTTACTTCAACAGTGCTCAATACGTAAATAGAGCTAGGTAGTATGCTATGAAAATATATTTATGGCAATTAAGCTACACAGAGGCTCCCGCGTTTCATCCCCGGGGGAATCTTCAGGCTAAAATGCCTATATATATATATATATATATATATATATATATATATATATATATATATATATATATATATATATAGCATTGAAGAGACAATATTTATTATTCATAATGAATTTAAGAAATTAAAAAGATGAAAGGGCAGCTGACCGGTTTCGTACCTCGCTCAACAGAGCCAAATATCGAGGTAATGTATAAAAAATATAAAAAGATGCTATGAGAATTATAGCGACGGAAAGGGGTAAACAAAATTAAAAAATCAAAAAAAAAAAAAAAAAGAAAAAAAGAAAAAGAAAAAGTTCAATCAAATAGAAACAACATTAAGCCCGAGGAGATTTTCTCTTTGTTTGCAAAGAGAAGGTCTACAGGGCTTAATATAAATTGTTTCTAAGATCTTGAGATGATAAGGGGAGTGCGACTTACTAAGAATGGAGAATAAGTCGACACTGAATTTAGAGGCACAGGTGCGATTATTTATGAGATGTTGACCTATCGACGAACCATAAGTATTATTCAAATCGTCAGTTGGTAAATAATTTCCATTGCGAATTTTTGTGGGCACGTGTTGTTTGACCCTACTGTCCAATCTCTGTGACGTCATCCCGACGTAGTGCATACTGCAACTACATTTAAATAAATAAATAATGGAATTATTATGATGTGGGGGAAGGACATCTTTTCGAATAGAAGTTAAGATTGGACGAGAGGAAAAAACAACACGCGTATTCGCAGCAAAATAACATTGTTGTACAGACAAAGAGATTTGTTTGGCGAATCTATCACTAATGTTACCAAGCCAAGGTAGGCGAAGGTAAATAGGGCATATGTCTACAGAAGCTGGTTTGCTTTTGTAAAAATGTAATATTTTTGTTTTAATCGTAGATTGTACAATGTCTAAAGGATAGCCATTCTTACAGAGGGTCTTAGTAATAAATTTAATTTCTTCATCCAGCTTGGTCTTCGAACAAATCTTTAAGGCCCTATGGGTAAGGGTCTTAATAAGATTAAATTTTTGTTATGTCAATAAAATGGCGACTATTCTTGAGGACACCTCTAAATTTATTCAGTTAGGTCCGGTAGATACACATGACTTCACTGTATCTATCGAGACTAAATTCCAAAAACGTTTAGTTAAGTGGGTTAAGAGTGGAGCTCTTCCCACTAATATTTCTAAAATAATTAGACCCACGGGTTCTATTCGACCCCGTTTGTATGGTTTACCAAAAATTAAAATTTTTTTTTTTACCCCTTTCCCTATAGTTCTCATAGCATCTTTTCATATTTTTTATACATTACCTCGATATTTGGCTCTGTTGAGCGAGGTACGAAACCGGTCAGCTGCCCTTTCATCTTTTTAATTTCTTAAATTCATTATGAATAATAAATATTGTCTCTTCAATGCTATTTTAAAGTTTTGTACGACAAAGAAAATATTTAAATATATATATATATATATATATATATATATATATATATATATATTCAGGCTAAAATGCCTGAAGATTCCTCCCGGGGATGAAACGCGGGAGCCTCTTTGTAGCTTAATTGCCATAAATATATTTTCATAGCTTACTATATATATATATATATATATATATATGCAGGGTGAGCCAAAAGTAGGTAGACAGCATATATTAAAATGTTTGTCGAAGCGTAAGAGGCAGACTTCAAAGCTATGTAAATCAAGAAAGAAAACAGTTTCAACATTTGCGTTGATAAATAACATTTAATTTTCATTAATATAATTGTTTTATTACATGTAATTGTACGTATAAGTGATCTCTTAATAAATGTTTTTTACTGTCCACCTACTTTTGGCTCACCCTGTATATATATATATATATATATATATATAGATATATATATATATATATTAATATATATATATATAGAGAGATCAATATATATATATATATATATATATATATATATATATATATATATATATATATATTTATATATATATATTATTTAAATCTAGCAGTTTAAAATTAAATTTCAACATTTCCTTTTTATCTGGCTTGTTTTCGTGGAAAATGATGAGTTGCACAAGGTAAAATTAGTAGTTAGATTTCTATGCACAATGTATTTTATATTTATGGTTATTTAACGCCTATTATCTATAAGTAAAAAAATAGAATACAAATATATAAAGATATAAGATGTATAATTTACTAGCCGGTTCTATTTGGTTAGGAATTCTTTTTTTTCACCTATTAAAGAGGGAGAGGCAAGAGGCTTGTGCATCAGCTAAGATATAATTTATTTATCTGCGAGCTCCCTATTGCTTCGACCCCTAACTTCTCTCGACAAAATACGCATTGCCCTGCTTAAATCTAACCGAACTTTATTTTTACAGTTTCTCGACAAATTTCCTTGTATTTCTTTATACTAGTGAGTCACCGCTTATCAAGGCCCAAATGCCATTCGAGGATAAGGGTCAATGAGTTTTTAAGGTGGACGGTGAGACACACATTTTCAGGATTGAAGACGATGCTTGAAACTGGGCAGGATTATATTATTTTAGAAAACGGCTCAGCAAGAATTTGTTATCTTTGGACTTGAAAATATCCATGTTGTAGTCAGCTGGGAATCATCCCTGTGGTATTGTGTTCCACAAACGGATGGTTCTTGGAAAGAAAGTCTGCTCATGGAAGTTCCGTTTATCTACAGGTGCACAGAAAGAAGAAAGGAAAATTATTTACAGTGGTTGTAGCTAGACGAGTTTTTGTTGGGAATGTTTTATAAGAGAAGAGCAGAGATTGGAACTAAGTCGAGCACATACTATGAAAGTAACGATAGAGTAGAGAAAGACTAGCAACGTCTCTTCTGTGAGAAAGAGACTGTAGGGAAGTGACGAGGACATCTCCCATTAGATTTCGAGTCGGTTTTGTACTCTGTCAAGGCAGGAAAAGAGCTCTGAGCAGCACCTCCCCAGATGTGGCAACAGTACCTCCCCATCTCAAGACTGATTTGATTCTCATACAAGTAGAGGATTGCATTATGAGTGAGATACTTTCTGGTGCGGTAGAATGATCCAACTATTTCTCCAGCGACCTTAGCAACGGATTTGACGTAAGTCTTCCATTCCAGTTCTGTAAAGCAGACCTTTCTGCCAGAATCAAGAGCTATTACTCTATAAATGAAACCCCGTAAATAGATTTAATTATCCTTTGTGTTATTACAATCATTACGTCAGCCGATGATCTTGCAGGACGAAATCCATATTGTATGGCAACGAGAAGCCATTTCCGTATATTCCATAGAAAGAAAACTTATGAAGCAGACCTTTGTGCCAAACCCTATCAAAGGCCTATTATATGTCAAGATCCATTGTTTTAGAAACTAAGAACCCATTAATATATTTACTGATCAGGTGTGGTATTACAGTCAGCACATGAGCTGTTCATCTTGCAGGACGAAATCCACATTGCCTGTCACTGAGTAGGTTATTGTTGCTGAGGTGGTTCACAATTTCTTGATGTATCACAGATTCGAATGACTTACTCGTGACGCACAGAAAACTGATTGGTCTGTACCTAGAAGCAGAATACCAATCTCTAGTATTTTTAAATACCAGTCAGACTGACGAAGTTTCCCAAGGTGATGGGTATAATTTCATCTTTAAGTAACGCTTAAACAGCTTTGTAAGAATAGGAGTTAGTTCCGATTGCAGCGTATTAAGTACTATGATTGGAATGGTGTCAGGACCAGTTGCTTTGCTGGTATCAATGTTCTTGATAAGTTTGGCAACATCCCTTACAGATATATGGATATCTATTAAGGTGTTTACAGTTAGAGAAAATTCAAGAGATGGGAGGCTCTGATTGAATAGCGTTGAATTTGTGCAAGGTTTGGCTTCATCGGATACTGAGGAGATTACCTCTGACCCATTGATTGTTGGAATAGAGGTATTACATCTGTTTAGAGCTCTATTTGTTATTCGCCAAAACTCTGCTCAGCTTCTTTATATTTAACAGATTGGTCATAGGGCTCTTTCGCGTTTTCTGTGACCCTTTTGCAGTGATTGCGACATTTTTAAAGTCAGTTTTGGTTTCAGAGCATCTATTTCATTGAAAGCAATTTAAATACTGATTTTTGCGAGAAATGGCGGCGACACATAATGTGGTGGACGATAACCTGCTGTTTGATTTTTGTTATAATTTCTCTTCTCAGAGATAGTAACACCGTCATTTTTGGACGATAGAAGGCAAAGATGAGTGTGTGCTACACGGAAACACATATAGGGCGATTTAGAGACTTCTTTGGAGATGTCATTACCACATGGAAAGCTGTCATGATAAAAACATTAATCCCATCTCCATGGTGATGCTCGTATTTTGATGTCATGTTTGAGTAACATGTAATCATGGAATCTGAAGAAATAACGAAGGTCCAACAAAACGCAAATCACTCTGGAGTAAAAAACGAAGGTCCAAAGAAACGCAAATCACTCTGTCCGTAGATCACAAAGTCCTCTGTCAGCTTCCAAAGCAGATCTCTACGTTCGTCACACGTGAACTTACTTCGCACCGTTTCGTTGAAGACGGTAAGAGACCCGCTTTTATTAGGCTGAGGCACACCTAATTTGCATGCGTGCAATGTGACTTCGCGAGACTCCGCGTGAACCGTACGTAATAAAGGTTCACGGACGCCGTATTGAATTCTTTTCCTTCATCCGCAGCGCACAGGACAGATAAACACGAGAACGTTTCGCAGGTAAGCCCCCTTCACGTTCCCCACAGAATCGTTGGTAGAAGCTGACGGGTCAATGCCAATTTCACACAGAAATAATACGGTTCGGTTTGGTTTCCTGTAAGTGGATTTAAACTCCTAGAAGGTTGGAACGCATACCTCCTAATGTTGGAAAAGAGACCTGATAATAAGGATCCACGTTAGAATTTGGGGAACTTCTCTTTAGTTTTGTGACTTTTGTGATGGAATAAGAAACATTTGTGAAAGA
Source organism: Sepiola atlantica (assembly GCA_963556195.1). NCBI lineage: Eukaryota > Metazoa > Mollusca > Cephalopoda > Sepiida > Sepiolidae > Sepiola > Sepiola atlantica. The sequence continues at coordinate 33,634,297 of OY744527.1, read as the reverse complement.
GATCAGTAGATGGATTGAGCGACGGAGACACAGAGAATGAATAAGCAGATTATCTTTGTAAACCATTGAAGAAAGCAATGCCGTAGAAGTTCACATGCTCCACTAGAAACTGCTGCATAGTTACTCCAAAGTTCGAGTCTTCAGACTATAAGGCGGTGAACGTAATCCCAGACAAAATGTTGATTTATTAGTGACATGCCAACAATAATATAGGAATAAAAAATTACTGAAGTCATCTCCACACACTGCTCACGTGAGGGCACAAACAGAACGCCTGCTATAACCCTTTCTGCTAGCCACTGATTCCACATCTCCATCTAAATTATCCGGCTCACATCTTACAGTCTGCAAGATAATTAAAGTTGCATTGAGTTATAGTTTAGGTTTCCGATTTTTTTAAAATCCAGCCTGAATCATCCTAATACAGGTTACCTCCTTCCAATATTTCGGTATTTTAACGTCCCCCACTTTCGGTGTAATTGTTCTATATAGTGTTGGAAAAACCATATTTTGTTCTTTTTTTGTTCTTTTTTTGTTTTTTTTGTTTTTGTTTTCAACACAACTGGTTATAAACGGGACCTATCAACGAAACACCGCTTCCCATTAAGATCTAGAAAATACGAAAACACCAATTCAATAAAAAAAAATAAACAAACACGTAAAGTCCATAAAAACATTATTGCATCATGCTTTCCAACACTATATAGAACAATTACCCCGATACATAATTTTATTCCCAAAAACGACAACAAAATGGCACCCTAATTCCACAAACCAAACGGCAAACTATATGACCGCTCCTTTCGTATTTTTTCAGACCAGATATAACAATAACATTGCAAAAAGAACAGAAAATACGAAAACACCAATTCAATAAACAAAAATGAACAAACACGTTTAATAAACAAACACGTTAAGTCGATAAAAACATATTTGAATAATCTCTTTCAGCTCTATATCGAACAATTAATCCGATACATAACTTTATTCCCAAAAACGACAACAAAAAAGCACACTAGTTTCACAGGCTCAAACGGTAAACTATATAGCCACCCCTTTCGTATTTTTTCAAGTATAATAATAACATTACAAAAAGAACAAATATAAAAAATAAATAAAACTTGCTAACAGATAAATAAATAATAAATAAAACCTGCTAGGGAATAAAATGAAGACCTCCCTTGAGCCTTAGTTAATCACTATCCCACACCAGATTTTTTCGGGGACGCCCTCAGAGATGCACCGTTTTTTCTGTCATTGTTGACGCCATTCCCTGTCGGGCGTGACTACAATCATTTCAGCTTGCCGATGATTCCACTGGGCACGGAAATTTACTAAAGATGTCTAAATCTGTCCTTTTGGAGGAAACCGCGGTATATTGCTGAAATATGTAATATACAGTATCTAAATAAATTATATTAGCTCTCTTATATGATCGAGCACTTTTTAAAATTTCTTTTCATATACAACCTGAAACTATATATATATATATATATATATATATATATATATATATATATATATATATATGTAAGTGTGTGTGTGTGTGTATAAAGTTTGTTCGTGTGCACATGTGTACGTGTGTTGCTTGTTGACATACGCACATAGGGTATTAACGCGATCAGAATGGAAAATATTAAAAAAAGCAACTGATACTGAGAAAGTTATAGTGATAGACATATAGATAGAGAGATAGATAGACAGAGAGAGAGAGAGAGAGAGAGAAAGAGAGATAACAAGAGAGAGAGAGAAGGAGAGGGGGAAGAAGGGGAGAGATGAGAGGGGCAATTTTAATGGAGGGAATGATCCGCGAGTGAAAGTCGTCTTGTGTGTATTATAGGTTGCTTGATCGGCGGCAACGTGGCTCTCGGCAAGCGTCGAGTGCGTTTGTAATTGAGATAAATGAATAGCGAATGTGACAAGACATGACAAGTGCATCTCACCGTTTCCAGTCGTTGGCTCTAACTGACATGGGCGTCCGTCTTTCGAGAATCAATCAGACGACATCGAAGACGAGAGATGACGGGACGTGGCTGAGCGGACGGACGGACGGACGGACAGACGTGCGGGCGGACGAGATGTACGGAAAGAAGGGGACAAAATGATGAGGTGGGGCTAGAAAGGGAGAGTTCATAGAAGAGGAGAGTATGGGGGAAAGCGACTGCATCACGAAGAGAAGGATAGAGAGAGTGAAAGAGAGAGAGAAATAGAGAGATGAGAGAGAGAGAGAGCAGGGAGATAGATAGATAGATAGATAGATATAGAGAATATTTATATCAAAATCGTAAGGAATATGCGTTCTTAAAAGTGGATTGAAAGCGACAAAGACGAAAAATGACAGAAGAGAGAGAGAGAGAGAGAGAGCGAGAGAGAGAGAGAGAGCGAGAGAGAGAGAGAGAGAGAGAGAGAGAGAGACTATGACTATGGATCAAATCTAATGCATATTTTATATATTTAACTTTTCAAATGGGAGGTTGTGCCCATATTATGTTCCATAACAACCCTTTAAAATATACCAAAGATTCTGAAATTTGGGGAAAATTTATTAATTGATGTCTAATAACTATTGTTAAAATTTCACAAAAATCGGAACTATCCGAATTTTTACGAAGGACTTCCATCCGTTTTTGCTCTCATTGCATAAAACTAAATTAAACTAATATAGCCAACATTTGGACCCCTTACCCCTAGCAGCTGTGTTCCAAAATTAATAATGATCGGTTAATTAGCTTAGAAGGTTATTCTGTACGTACAAATATATAAACATATAAACATACCTAACTTTATTTACACTAAAGCATTTCATGTTCGAATGTAGGTTATAGACATTCTTACTTGAAGACGAACAGCAAGCAATATGCCATGCATGGCAGATTACGTACGCAATCAAACATATTCTTACTAAGTTAATTAATCTGGCCCCTATAAGAGAAACGTTATACAGAGCAGGTACAATGAAGGAACTGTTTTTTAAAAAAATAAGTAGAGACAATAATGAACTTTTTAAAAGTTGTTCATCTATATAAAAATATAATTATCTAAAGACATATAAATCAAGCTTGATTGGGTATTAGATGAACTGAAAAGGTTGATATGCCGTAAAAAAAGTTTAACGAATGTTTTCAAAATATTATTATATTTTTTTCTGTCATTTTAAAGTATGTTTTTTTTTCAAAGAACTTTTTAAAGAATACAACTTGATTCGGCCTTAACTGACCTGGAAAAAGGTTGATATGCCGTGAAACAAAACAAAACAAAGAATGTTGGTAATTACCTTTCACACACATTTATCAAAATGAGATCCTTGGATTAGAAAAGATGCAGATTGGTGATTAATCTGATGCCCCTAAGCTAAAACATTCCGACTATACCTATTTTAAAATTAAGTTTTCCAAAATCAAATTATGTTGTCTCGTCGACTAAAACAGTACAATTTCATGGGATCGGAGCAGGAATGCCGAATTTCGAAGAGACTTAGTAGAAAACATCAAAATATTTGCACATACTACCAATAATAAACAGCAACTTTATATATTAGAAGATTTATACATAAAAACAAAAAAAAAAACAGCCATTAACAGAATCAAATTTAATACTAGCGATATCTTTCTAAAATGTTTAAGATGCTGACTTTAGTTCCGTATTAATGATATAATTCCAGCCCAAACTACCTGTTAATATCAACACCATGGTCTTTACGTAATTCCCCTAAAGATGAACGAGTGACAAATCTATTTCAATTTCAATTGTTCAATGCAAGGTGTACTCGGTAAAAACATGTTTATTATTCTTTCCTTAAGCCGAGGCTTTTCAAAGATTAACATCTTATCATTAGATAATATTGTTGGGATTAAAATAATCCTGAAATAAAGTTCAATTCTCCCACGTGAGAATGGGGTAACCATGTGCAGATAAATTCATCAAAGATATGTATAGGACGGAAGTCTGAAGAAGGAACACAAAACACAAGGGTGTAATTTCATATCATTTTAGTAATAAAGAGAAAGTTGGATCGAGTATTTACAGTTTCATAAAGTTCATTTAGGCATTGGTAAATCATAGAGAGGATGGAAAAGAGGATGGTAGAGAGGTGGGGTTGAGCTTTGTAGAGAGGTGGGTTGCGAAAATGTGGTTCGCTAGAACTTATCTGATTTAGAGTTCTGGTAACGGCGGGAGATCATTCTCTGTGATGCCGTCGTGGGCTGTATCACTGAGAAGGCCGCCCGATGTGTTGTTGACTGGAGTGGAGTCGTTGAAAAAGAGCCTGCATAGAGTTCGGGTATCGACGGGAGGTCATTCTCTGTAGGGCTGTCGTGGGCTGTATCACAGAGAAGACCGCCCGATGTATTGTTGACTTGAGCGGAGATGTCGAAAAGAGACCGGGAAGCCGTATACAAGGGTTTTTAAGGGCTGGCTCACGTGACACCTTTACTAAAAAGGGGTTGCAATGCCTGACAGCCAATCCGTGAGGCCCTTAAGGGACATGGCAACAGCCAATCAGTGAGGTGAGCTTTAACTAATTCCAACACAATCAACACCATGGTCTTTATAGGCTCGAAATTATTTGGGACACCAACGATAAAGGCAGATTCATCGGCCAATTCCCCACCGAAACAAACACCCTGACTAGGCTAATGGAAAGGATCCTCACAAAAATATCCAGACATAAGTTGTCTGTCATATTCAACGATATTTGTCTTAAAGAGAAAATGCTGCCTTTATATATATATATATATATATATATATATATATATATATATATATATATATATATATATATATATATATATATAATATATATATATATATATATGAATGAAAGAAGAGAGATAAAGATGTACGAGTGACAAATCTATTTCAACTTCAATTGTTTAATGCAAGGTGTACTCGGTAAAAAACATGTTTATTATTCTTTCCCTAAGCCAAGGCTTTTCAAAGATTAAAATCTTATCATCAGATGGATTACATAGATGGATAAGTTGGCAGTGGAAAAGCCAAAATTCAAAATTTGAAAAAAAATATGAAGTAATAGAGAGTGAGAGCGTGCGTGTAATAAAATATGGGGTCTGTCCAGTTGGTGAATGTCTGTTGATAAGGTGCCCGGTGAAGGGAGATAAAGAAGGAAAAAAAGTGATTTCGTGAAGGCAGCGTTGAAAATGTTCAAAAATGAAGAAAATCCATCATTGAACAAGCGAAGTTTTAAATAGATTTGTCATTCGTACATGTTTATCCCTCTTCTTTCATTTATCTTTATAATTGCTCTATCTCGTATATTGAGCTTAAACCATTTCACTATAGGTTCTATCTACTAAAAGTATACTTTTAGTTTCATATTTTATTTTATTGATTATATATATATATATATATATATATATAGTAATCAATGTATAGTAAGCATCCACAGGGTAGGAATACAAAGAATTTCAACCGGGCCTATATAAGTGCTCAATATCAAATAGAGTTTATATATATATATATATATATATATATATATATATATATATATATATATGATAGACATGTACATAATCAGCGACACTGCCATGTCGATTTTATCGATCAACAGCTGTTAGAAGCTGAGATCTCATCAGGCATTATGATCTTAGGTAAGGATCAGATTTTAATTCTGCCTAGTAAATCTCCAGCTTCGAATAGCTGTTGATCGATAACATCGACAGGCCAGTGTCTCAGATTTTGTACATGTCTGTATAGATAACAATAATTATATATATATATATATATATATATATATATATATATATATATATATATATATATATGTGTGTGTGTGTGTGTGTGTGTGTGTGTGTGTGTGTGAACATAGGCAGACTGACAGAGATAGAGAAAGAGAGAGAGAAAGAGAGAGAGGAGAGAAAGGAGGAGATATAGATAGATAGATAGATAGATAGATAGAGAGAGAGAGAGAGAGAGAGAGAGAGAGAGAAGGATGAAAGAGAGAGAGAGAGCGTTATCCTAAAAGTATGCGCAATTATCAGACATTTTTTAAAAATATTTGGAAAATTCGTCGGTCAAACATTAATATCGTTTGTTCTTTTATATGTAATGTATTTTTTATAATAAATTCTTAAATTGAAATCGATAGATTAAAAAAAAACAACAGAAGAAAAAGACAAGGAATTTAAGGACACCACATCCACATTATATATTTTCCCTGACTGTTCTTTTCTGATCACGAAGACGACGCATGAATCACATGGAAGTGGTTTTCATTTCACAATTACAATTGCAGTAGAATTAAAATCATCGCTAGCTTGAAATCGATCCATCCATTTGTGATATAATTCATTTTTCAGAACTCATATTCTATCTGAAACACGGTGCGTAAAATAGGAAAGACGAAATAAAACTGTTTTAAGAAGTTGTTTAACAGACAGAGAAGCGGGAATTAGTGAGGAAAGTTTACGTTTTTCTAGCTGCCTTTACCCGGCGTTGCCCGGGAACCTTTTTTGTTTCATTTATTTTCGTTTCCCTTTTTCTGTAACCAATTGTCTTTTTTTTGTTTTTGAATATGATTTTAGAGGTTAATTTCACTTATCATGGCATCGTTTCACTTATTAATTTAACACAATTGTTAAAAAACTACAACTAATTGTGTCAAGTTAATTTTGTCAGAAATAATTTTCTTTGAAGATGGGTACACAGTGTACGCATTTGCGTGTGTGGGGTTTGGTGTGTTTGATCTTAATGTTAACAAAAATATTCGGTTTTGTTCGAAATATTAAAATTTTTTCAAAATACAACTCAACTTCAATCGCTGGCAGCCATGATATTTTCGATCAATTAGGGCGAACTAGGTGAGGTATTCCAACAGTCTGATACTATAATTAAACCCTTTTTCAGTTTTTAGATCAACCAAACGACTCCTGCACAAATGCGAGACAGCCGTAATTGAAAGGTTAACAAGTAATATTTTCAGTATTAAGTCAAGTTAAAAAAAAAATTGTTCACGCAGGAGTGTATTGAATTTCATCCGGGATTTAGCTTATGCTTTTCTTATATTTTACTTTTTCAAAATGTGATACCCCCCCCCCATTTTTTATAGTCGTGTATTATTTTCGTTGACACTGATGAAACTAAACGAAATATTATTGACAAAAATGACATTTTTATAAATATGTAATTCCCAGAAAAATATATTATTTAACTTAAACGTTTTAACCGTTTACAAACCGTTATTCAGTCAATCTTAATTGTTTAACCCTGAATCAAGGGAGGCGCGAGAGCGCTCTATCCCTTGATAGACTTCAAAAACGGCTATGCTAGAAATCTCATTTTTTGATCAATCATAACTCTAAAACCAATAAACCAAATTAGTTAAAACTTTGCCCAAAATTTGTTTTTGATAGGTTCTATAAGTGTGTAAAATTTCAGCATCATTAGTCAAGGCAACGCTAAGATCCAGAAAGGTCAGGCATGAGTTTGTGTTATCCGTGTGTACGTACGTACGTACGTACGTATGTGCCACCCTGTATCTCAACTATTTGATGGATTCATCTGATTTTTGGCAGAGATAGAGCTTCTAGGGTCTAGTTGATGGCATTTTAATTTCAGTTTACTATATACCTTAGTTTTCCAGAAAATTCCAAAAAACCTTAAACATGACCATTGTATTGAGGCATAGCCTTTACAAAAGTAGTGATATTCCATGTAAAATGCCAGTATACTGAAATCATATGCCGTTAATAGGGTTAAGATGACAATTCATATACACTAAATGTACAAAAACAAGGAAATTCCCAAATTTTTACACTTTTATTGTCATTAAGGGTATGCGAGCACAACAGGGCTATGTATTTTACTGGTAGGAATTTTTCTTCAGCGCATCTCACACACTTCATCCACTCATGCATAGAGATTTATACTGTAGTGATGTGATAATGAAATGGTTTGGTTGATATGTAGTCATACCCTTAATGACAATAAAAGTGTACAAATTTGTGGATTTCCTTGCTTTTGTACATTCAGTGCATATGAATTTTCATCTTAACCCTATTAGGGGGATATGATTTTAGTATACTGGCATTTTTCATGGAATAGAATTAGATTTAAGACTTAAATAAATATACATAATTTATAATAGCGAATATAAAGATTTTAGCAAAATTCGCTCATTAAAAAATCCGTAATGAGAGCTTAATACTACATAATTGTAGAGGATACGTCTTCGACAATCTGGGGATACGTCCTCGACACTCTGGGGATACGTCCTCGACAATCTGGGGATACGTCCTCGACAATCAGTTCAACAATGACTTTGTTGCTGTCAGGCTGAGATATGGTTCTGTTCAGTCTTAGGAGGCCCACCCTCCCAGGCTTTATCTTATTTATAAAAAGGGGTTAGTTAGTTGCTAAACGCCCGAGGCGCCGCATACCGGGAATGCCGACGGGGCTGCTTAGACATTTTTTGTAGGCCAGAGTGTGTTTATCCTAGTGCGCTGGATTTTCAAAACCACACCTGACCTTGTGTCTTACCTGGAGAGGAGGTAAATAAAAATACTACACAACATGTCAATGATGATTGAATAATACATAAACGGATCTTAACGACATACACTAAACTTTCTTTAACCCATAACTTCAGTTCTGTGATCTCTAAGTAACTTAATGTTAACCATAACGATATGATTTTAATTGGAAATATATGGAGCTTTGTTCTCTAGGCTCCTTAAAGGTGCAAAGTGTGTTTTATTATTAGGTTGAATAAAAAATTCGAAAGGAGAGAATGTAATGAGAGAATAAGAAAGTCGCTTGTTCTTTGTTTATGTAGTTAATCTCGCCGTATTTCAGAATTGCCGAAGGAGCTCAATCGGTTAAAGCGCTATACTTACAGATCAAGGTTGTGAGTTTGAACCTCACCAGGGGTATACATATTTTTACTCTTATTTTTATCCAAATTGAAGTTAAGAATTCCAAATTACAATATAAAGCTGAATGTTTAGTTTTACTATTGTCTTTCTGTCGTTTACGTAATTTTCGGAAATTAGGACATCTAAATTACATAAACGGATTTTAACGACGTAAACTAAGCTTTATTAAGCTCATAACTTCAGTTCTGTAATCTACAATTTCACTGAATTTTTTCCATAGTGATGTTTTTAATATCGAGCTTTGCTCTCTAGTCTCCTTATAGGTGCAAAGTGTGCCTCATTACTATGCGGAAGAAAACAGTTCGTGCGCCGTATTAAAATAATTGGACGATGAGAAAGTTCTGCCACAACCAGCCTATTGTCTAGACGTTGCCCCATCTGACTACAGTCCCCGTTGATCAATGCAGCATTTGATGAAGCGTCACCGGTTTGTATCTTTCTATGAACGTGAATAATTTTTCGATTCAAAGCCGAATGATTTGTACTTTGACAAAATATCGTGGACAATGATGTTCTTTATTTGTCAATAATAGTTGTTTTTGTTTTGGAATAAATTATTGCATCATAAATATTTATTCTAGCCCGGCGCACGGACATTTTGAACAACCTAATATAATGAACCAATCCTGGACCGGCTATTTCAGTTAGTATAAACACATGAAACAAGTGTTTTGATTAAAAACGTTTAACAAATTTAAAGATCGGAATTTGTGTCATAAGCGCCTGTAACAGTCTTTGTTTTACATGATCTTATAAATAAAACAGAGCCTATTTTTCACGGGTAGCTTTGTGATTAATACCTTTCTTAATACAAGATACATACTCAGATTGGTTTGTCAATTAAATAAGACAGATATTGGTCCGTGTTGTTAAAAAATAAAAATGTATTTCCAATATATTTTAATATTTAACAATGATTGGCATTTTATTTTTCATGAGTCAAAAATAGAAGTAGGTGGAGTTTTACTCCCACACTCAGAGGTCCTTACACTGTCACTCATAACACCGATACACATTTAATAAGAGACAATTTTTCCGATATTCACCAGTTCGACTGGGGAGAGAGAGAAAGAAAGAGAGAGCCCGAGAGAGACAGACAGACAGAGAAAGAGAAAGAGAAAGAGAAAGAGAAAGAGAAAGAGACAGAGAAAGAGAAAGAGAAAGAGACAGAGAAAGAAATAGAGAGGAGAAAGTAGCGAGAGGGAGAAAGCCGCATATTCTTCGTTTATGCAATTAATAGCGCCGCCTTTTCCTAATTGCGGGATGTGTTTAATCGGTTAACGTACTTATTAACGGTTCTTATAAACATTTTGTGAGTTCAAACCTCACCTAGAGTATGAATACTGTAACTCTGATTGTGTCCCAAATAAAACTTAAACATTTCTAAATTACAATATTAAGCAGGATATTTTGTTTTACTATGATTTACTTTGTGTAAATTACGTAATTTACGGAAATTATGATCCCAGACGACGCCGGATAGCCCTGCTAGTATTTAAAAAAATGTTTAGTGCATATCGTTAAATTAACACGGAAGTCTTTTGGGAAAACTATCCATCGTGAAGCTGTAACTGATAATCTTAACGCGCATCGAGAACAATAGAACATCGTTCAGGCTTTTACTCTCGCAGCATTGATTTTGATCTTCAGGGAAAGTGACCACAACATTAGTGGAGATAGCAATTTATTATCATTTCAACGACCATCCTATACGATTAATCGCTCGTCTAGTAGTCGCATTTGTTCTTATCTACATCAATATAATACACCAATAATGGCTTAATAAAGATATGGGCTGATATATATTAAGATATATATATATATATATATATATATATATATATATATATATATATATATATATATATATAGATAGATAGATATAGATAGATAGAGTGATAGAGAGAGAGAGGGAGATAGATAGATAGATAGATAGGTAGATAGATAGATAGAGAGATATAGATAGATAGATAAATAGAGAGATAGATAAATAGAGATATAAATAGAGAGAGAGAGAGAGAGAGAGAGAGAGAGAGGGAGAGAGAGAGAGAGAGAGGGCGAGACACCCAACAAAAAACGCTTTCGCCTCCGCCCTTGAGGCTCGCATTCACAAATATCCGGGGATTTAGAACCAACATCAACGACGTAGAAACCTTTCTCGTGACAAACTCCCCGGACATCCTAGCTCTAAGTGAAACTAACCTTCAATCCTCAATTCCCTCTTATCACTTTGACATGACTGACTACCTTCCACTCTACCGTAAAGACTCTGCCAAACATATGCACGGGCTAGGAGTTTATGTTCGGAATACCCTTCCCCTGACTAGAGAACATAGGTTAGAATCAGATGATCAAGACTACAGATTGACTTTACATCACAGCGTCAGTTACTTATATTTCTTATACTGTTCCCCGTCGACCCAGGACTATTCACTACTTGACTCTGTCTCTGAAAGCATAGATAGAGCACTCTTAATTGACTCGAATGCCCAGATACATGTACTTGGGGATTTTAATGCCCACCACCGCGACTGGTTGGGATTCTCCAGTCTTACTGACGCAGCCGGCAACTCTACGTATAATTTCTCCTTAGCTCACTCCCTCTCTCAGACTGTCGATTTTTCGACCCGCATCCCCGATCGAGTAGACCAGCAAGCCTCACTTCTAGATCTTTTCTTGACCTCAATGTCAGAGGCTTGTATGACGAAAGCTCATAGCCCACTCGAGAATGCTGATCACATTGTGCTAATGATACATATCACCCTAAAAAGTCGTCCAAAAGCTGATGAACCGTTACTCAAAACGAGCAGGTTGATTTTGAGTCAATCAGAGATCACATCAGTGACGCCTCATGGAGGGAAACCTTCTCACTCCTTGCCGACCAGTGTGCAAATGAATTAACTGAATGGGTCAAAGCAGGCATTGAAGCCTATGTCCCCATGCGAAAATTATTTAGCAAGCCTTACTCTCCCCAATGGTTCGCCTCGGAATGTGCAGCTTCCATTGTTGAGAGGCAACAAGCATTCCGTAAATTCGGCCGCCATAAGTCAGCTACTAATAGACATACATTTATAGAGTCAAGAAATAATTGCAAGGCTGTGATAGGCGAAGCAAAGAGAAGGTTTAATGAGTTAACCAAAAAACGCATTCAGTCACAGAAACTAGGTACTCGTGATTTCTGGAAAATCTATAATAATGTAGTGAACAATGGTCAATCAACGATTCCCTCACTATCAAACCACAATGATGTTGCTTGCACGGCCACTGATTAGGCTGAACTACTTGCCCAGCGTTTCGCTTCTAACTACACTTCGGACTCAGATAACCACCTCCTCTCCAAATTCCCTTTGCGGACCGAAGCTACACTTGATAACCTGGTCATCACCCCATCCCAGGTCAGAGACATCATAAAAAACCCTGACACCTCCAAAGTTTGTGGGCCTGTAATAGTAATAAAGAAATGCTCTGCTGAACTGGCCTCTGTCCTCTCCAAACTCTATAATAAATGCCTAGCTGAATCTTGCTTCCCCGATAGCTGGAAAATTGTCTCTGTGGTACCAGTCTACTAGAATTCTGGGAATAGAACCGATCCTCAGAACTACCGAATAATACGACACTAAGTTAATGTTAAACTTCTTTCTGACCGCCAGTATGGATTTAGACAGGCACGATCTACTGCAGACATCCTAACGGTCATCTCTGAACGCATGTATCATACACTCGACAAGGCAGGAGAAGCTAGGGCAGTAGCGCTTGATGTATTCAAGGCCTTTGACAAAGTATGGCATAAAAGGCTTGTCCTGAAAATACGATCATACGGTATTACTGGGCAATTACTTAATATAATCAGATCCTTCCTAATCAAAAGAAAAATCCAGGTTGTCCTCGAAAGCCGTTCATCTAAACAACATGACATAAATGCTGGTGTACCCCAGGGTTATATCCTTGGACCTTTATTGTTCCTGATCTATATAAACGATCTCCCTGATGACATATGGTCTGAGATTGGTTTATTTACTGACGACACCACGCTTTACTCTCGCCATGTTGACAAAACTGACGCGATCATATCCGAGGCATTGGCTGAATCCTTAGAAAATGACCTCGGAAGAAAATACGTTCGCAACATATTTTCGAAGATATGAAGATTTATGTAAAATTGACTGCGAAAGTTGAGCTGACACAAAAAAGGTTCGCCTGCATATAAGGAAACTTGGTACCACGGAACATACGGAATTCGTGGATTTCATTTGTCCTCGGAAAACTAGCGATTTAACTTTTATAGAAGTGGTAAAATTATTAACGGAATTGTGCAGTCCCGTGACAACGTTATTTCACAAACGCTGGAAGTGCATACACCTGGTAAAAAAGACATTGCCAAGGCTGCCGCAAAGAAGGTGTGCTCCCTCTACCGTGCTAGTAAACTCCTCACACCTGACATTATCCTGTATTTCTACAAAACCACCATCCGCCCATGCATGGAGTATTGTTGCCACATCTGGGCTGGTGCATCATCTACTAGTCGCTCCCTCCTTGACAAGGTCCAAAAAGAGTTGTCAACCTAATAGGTCCCTCACTGTCAACCAAGCTCCAGTCCGTGTCCCATCGCCGCAATGTAGCATCCTTGTGTTTGTTTTACAAATACTTCAATGGATTATGCTCCGATGAATTGGCTACTCTGGCGTACCTTCGACGTAAATTCACTAGACCAACTCGACAATCAACTAAATCCCATCAATTCACTGTGGAGGTCCCCAGATGCCGAAGAGCTTTCTACTCAAATAGCTTCTTTCCTCGTGCTGCTGGCTTCTGGAACTCCTTCCCTGACCCCTGTTTCCTCGACCATACTGACATGCAGAAATTTAAAACTAATGTAAACCGACATTTCGCTGCGCAGCTCCTAATTTAGGTTGACCCCCCCCCCAAACCTTCACCCTTTTTTCTCAGCAGCCCCTTACGTCTACAGTGACAACCTGCCTTGTTTGGGGTGAACTATGGAATCAACAACAGATTACACAGGAAAGCATCATCACCTATATTCTCCCCTTATATAACATTGAAAACTCGTTGGAAATAAAAGACTTTAGGTTGTTAGAAGCATATGTCAAGGTCGATGTTTAGATAAGTAATTATCACGCCATATATTGGAAAATGCGTTAGCGGTGTTAAATGGACGGGTAATAAGGACGACTGTTAATTGATGGTTTGCTTGTCACTAGAGCTTGGAAGAATGCGCACTACCTCCTCCTCTCTTTTTCTCCCCATTATGAACGTATCTACATAAAATAATAAAGACGTTTTGTGGCAAAATTTGATGACTTCCCTGAAGCTGAAGGATCATCCTGTTTCTCCATTGTTCGCCATGTTGGATTTGGAAGGTAGTGATGGGCGGCGGGTTTCAGCTTATATGCACTAGATGCGGAGCGTACGTTTTGGTATATAAGGTTACGAACTCGTCAGTGGGGACAGTGCAGCTTTGGTTGAGGTCTAGACACAAACGGAGACGATGGAGGAGGAGGAGGAGGAGGAGGAGGATAAAAGAGAACGAGAAAGTAGAATGAGTGATAATAGGAGAAAGGTTGGAAGGGGGCATTAGGAAAGAATGCAGTGGTAGTCAGACGGTGACGAGGAAGGAAGCGTACCCTCTGATAAAACGAACTTGAAGTAGAAAACGATGTGCTTACAAGTTCGTTGTACACGCGTTAATCTTTCGGTCGATGGAAGCACATGTCAGCGCTAATAGAATTGGATCGTCTCTTCAAATGAGGCCAGAAAAACAGGAAAAAAAATAGAAGAATCGCGAAATAAACTTCACGTTGGGATCCCACGTGATTTATTCATATTTCACAGATGAAAAATATGTATTTAGCGGCTTTCTTGTTTACAAAATAAGACTGTATATATTATTCTTTTATTTCGTTTACAACACTTTGCTTCGCGACACTCATTAATTTTTGCTATTAATTATATGTGCAGATGCAGAGGTCTAGTATCGACTGCACATGCCACCTGGGAATAGTTGGGTAGACAATGAATGAGGCGACGCGTGTTTGAGTCAGAGGGTGGATGTCAATGGGATAGATATCTGTTTACATGAGAAAGTACATGTATCGATCATCTGACAAATATTGGAGATAGAATATAACGAGCACTTTCTCTGTCTGTCTGTCTATCTGTCTGTCTGTCTGTCTGTTTGTCCGTCGGCGAGAATTTTTTTAAACGTAAGAGGGGTGGTAAATAGTATTTACTTAATTTTTCAAGTCAGCGTTTATAATATTTGTATACCTTAGAATTAAGTTGGGGAACTATTAATTACTTAACTTAGATTAAATAACATTAAATAACATTGAATAACATTAAATAACATTAAATAACATTAAATAACATATAAATAACATTAAATAACATTAAATAACATTAAATAACATATAAATAACATTAAATAACATTAAATAACATTAATTAACATTAAATAACATTAAATAACATTAAATAACATTAATTAACATTAAATAACATATAAATAACATTAAATAACATTAAATAACATTGAATAACATTGAATTACATTAAATAACATTAAATAACATTAAATAACATATAAATAACATTAAATAACATTAATTAACATTAAATAACATTAAATAACATTAAATAACATTAAATAAAGTATAAACAAATTTCAAGACGAGACTGCGATTCGAAAATTAAAAATTTGAAAAACAGAAACGGGAGAAGGATGATAGAAAATTAAACCTAGACTTAAATACAAAATAAAATAAAATAAAACTATAGAACGGGAGACACAAAACTATGATCTGATAACCAAATCCGGCCCGTCAGATTATTCTGTCTGGCCCGAGATGTAAGAAAACAGGAGACAACATTAAAAACAAAAACAAGAACATATTTTCAGTGTTATTTTCTAACATATAAAGGTCAAATTAAACTGATACTTTGCTTCTGACTAGCCAATTTTCATTTGTTATTGTTATGCCGTATTATTGATAATGTTTTGACGTACTCTACAATTTATTAAAAAATATTGGTCCTACCTAGACGACGGCTAATATGAAACATTTTTAAATAGTCATCTAAAAACATAAAAATCAGCAAGGGAAATAACTCATTTTCAATTTAAGAATATAATAGAAGCTGTCTATATTTAGTTTTAAAATATTCAAGCAAATAAAATGACTTCTCTTAATTCCGGGCAACGTTGGGTAGATACATTAAATATATATCGTAGCGCACACTCTCCAAGCAACTGCCACCATGACTAACCCTGTTTCGAAATACTACTAATGTCATGCCTACCCAAGGAAAGTCACACTGAACTCAGTTAAATCTGTTTTCATGCTAAATCTTCACCTTCTGATTTATTTATTTATTCTCTTTTATTTACTTAACCTTTTAATGTTCGTGGTTTCTCCGCCATATTTTATAGGTTTGTGCTTTTTATAGTACTTTTCACACCTTAACATGTGAGGGGAACGTACCTTCAATTTTGGGGGGAAGAGACAAGAACACTTACACACACTGATTGAGTTTTCTTTTCACTACAAAACCATTATGTTCGTCTAAACAAATCGGGGTAAGAAAATGCACCGTAGATGCACTTTCGACAGCCCTGTAACTCTCGCCCCTAAGTCCGCTTTTTCCATGAGCGATGTTTCTGACAAATGGGCAAAGAAAATGCTGTTCTCCGGGATGGCAGTTTGTTGGAAGTTGTATCCGGAGATGACTTGATTTATTCTTTTTTCTACTTTTGTGGCCATGTCACTAATAAGGGTGTTAGAGGCAAACCTTTTACCTTGGCTGATGTTAGCTGATAATCCAAGGACTCAAAACTCTCCCAAAAGCTGTCCTATTAGCAGGTACAAAATTCCGGGGCTGCTATATTACTATTTGTTGAATTAAGTCTGGACCATGAAGTAGTTTCTGGTGGGCCCTCTCGATGCCATATTAGGGGGAACTGCTACATTTTTTCTTTCCTCAATAGTTTACAAAGACAATCTTTTTTACTCATTCTTTTGTGATGATAAGATATAAATTAATTTAACCCTTTTGAAATTGATACCATTTTATGTGGATAATCACATGCAGAACGATTAGACAACATGAACGCGTCTGACACCGGTTTATACGAATGATTTTTTTTATTAAATAACATCTGAATTTTTAATGAGTGGTAGTAAGATCAGTTCTTAGTGTGAGTGTGAAGCTCCTCTTTCTTCTATAATTATGATAATTATGCTAATCCAAAATAAAATATGGGCAGGATTAAATATTAAAATTGATGAAATCGATTGTTAAAGAACATACTCGGATGAAAACATGTTTTTATCGAAAGAATATTACGTATCTACGTTGTATTTAAAAAGCTATTACTATCAAAGAGAAGGTGAATACACTGGTTCTACTTTGTATATAATATATTGTTAACGTCTAGCATTTAAGCTAAACGTATAAAAATGTCATTGGCAATGTACGTATCTCTGTGCAAGTACAGAATATACTTTCGTTTGTATATCTTACAAAACCGACATTTAGAAATTGCTTACATATTCTCAAACGATTATTTCTTTCTATGTACTAACCAGTAACCGCTTATCAAGGCCAAACGGCCACTCGAGAAAAATGTTTTATAAGTGTCAGATAGACGGTGATAAAACACTTGGATGATTGCTAATGATGATTGAAACTGGTCAGAGCCTGATTATCAAAGACGACGGCTAAAGAAGAATTTGTTTACATTTGTCTTGAAAACGACCATGTTGTAGTCAGCTGGGAAGCAGCCCAGTGGTATTGTGTTCCACAGACGGCGGAGTTTTTGTAAATAAACCTTTCTCGTAGAAGTTCCGTTTAGATTTAGGTGAAGTAAGGAACATTATTTAGACATTCTGAAGCTAGACAGGATTTTGTTGTGAATTTTTTTACAGGGTGGGCCTATAATTTGAAGCACCGTCGAGCAACTGTCATGAAAATAATGATGAAGTAGAGAGAGAGAGAGAGAGAGAGAGAGAGAGAGAGAGAGAGAGAGAGAGAGAGAGAGACTAGCAACGTCTCTTCTGTAGGAAAAAGGCTATATGGAAGAGAAGAGGAAATATCGCACTTAATTTAGAAGTCGCCTTTGCACTCTGTCAAGGCAGATAATGACGCTCTCAACGAAACCTCCCCAGATGTGGCAACAGTACTCCATCTTAGGACGTATCTGACTCTCATACAAGTAGAGGATTGTGTCAGGGTTGAGCTAATTTTGGGTGCGGTAGAATAATTCAACCCTTTTTCAGCGACCTTTGCAAAGGATTTTATGCAAGTCTTCCATTTCAGGTCTGAAGTGAAGGTCCGTCCAAAGAAGTTTATCAAAGCAGGGGCTTCCTTAAGAATAGAGCCATCTATTTCAATTGGAATAAAGTGATGATTCAAGCGTTGGTGGTGAAAAGAGTGGCTTGGTTTTAGACGTATTAAAAATAACCAGCCACATTTTTACCCATTGCACCTCTCGGTTAATTGAATAAGCGATTAGCAGTTTGGCATTCAGCGAACACAAATGGCTTCTAAAAGCCAACAAGACAATTTTTCGTTATTAGTCGCTGACATTATTCATACAATTTACTCTATATTTCTTTTTATTATATTTCTCTATTAAAGTTTTTAAACATTCATGTAAAATAAATGAAACACAGGCGACGCCGGGTCCATTAAGCTTGTTATCCAACTTTCTATTTTACCTCTTATAGTATCGATTTTCATGAGCTTACGCATATTGTGGTGAATTTCAGAATTCATAGATTTACATTCTACAGATATCTGATCGGCAGATTAGGAGAGAATTCATATATTTCGAAAACATTACGACCTTCGGAGTCAATAACACAATCAATCCTGAACACTAGCTCAAATTATTATTTCTTCGTTTCTTTTTTTTATTTTCCTACATTCCAAATATTAAAACAGACAACCGCCTTTTACATTCTCGGCATAACAAAATACATTCATCAATTCCTAATTTTAAATATTAAAACTTCTGAAGCGGTAGAATGATCCAGCCATTTACCCACTACTTTTTAATGATGAACGGTCCAAATAAACTTTAAAGCTTGGTCTAACCATCGTTTTCCAATGGGCATTTTGGAGACAGCTCAAATACATTTAAATATTGGAAATAATGATAATACATTCGTACGTATTTATTACGTTCTCTCTCAAATTGAGATTCGTGAAGTGTGAAACAATGCATCAGTTGGTGTAGATGTGTGCTTTAGGGACGAATGCGTCTTCACGCATGCGTGGATAAAGCAATTGTGATAACTGGTCATGAGTATTACAAGTGAAACACTCGATATTACGTGGATATAAAAAGCACTCACTTTAATGAAGCTGGCAGATCCATGTCCGTCTCTCGTGGCTCTTTTATGCGAAACAAGAAACATTATTTAATTGCATTACGAGGCATTCACTGCTTGTGGAAATTATTCATTTAGCAGACTACACAAATAAAAGCATGGAATGCAACTTATTTAATCTTAGATTTATTTATTTATTTATTTATCAACGCCGAGTTAATCAATGTTGCCTTTCCCTATATATTTTCATAACAAAAAATACATGCTAAAATATTCCTCAGTTTTTTAATTAAGTTATGTTCCAAAATCACTTCCATTTTCATTATTCTAATTAGTCGTAATGTACAATTAACACATCAAGTGACGCGTCTCTTATTACGTTCTTATGTGTCACCTTCACCCTCCTTCACTGGATGTTGTTTGACTTCTCCGACCTTATTCTATACGGAGTCTGCAAGCATCGCTTGTGTCTGTCTCTCTATTTATTGTACGCAATAAAGAAAGGACAGAATAAATAGATGAGAATACTCCATCATAAACACTAGGGAATAGCACTGAAGTATTAATACTATTCAACCCATAGCTGGAGAGAAAATAGCGATAAAGAGAGAGAAATAAAAAGAAAGAGAAATACAAAAGAAAATTATAGAGAATAAAAAGACTAATTTGATATTTCCCCTTTTATAAAAAGTTTAACGGGCTTTGCAAACCAACTTTTTCCTATATACATATATATATATATATATATATATATATATATATATAAAATATGAGAAAAAAAGTATACTTTTAGAAATAAACTTATATTGTTGCTTACAAGCGATGAGCTTTAACTAAACAAGCTCTTCTCCTACCCCATTCCTAGCATCAGCCGCAGTTTCCTCTGCTAAACATTCTCCTCCGATATCCCTAACCTTACACTCCTCTCCCACTTTTACTGGCCTCGTCTTCAACCAGAAAATTCTCTCTAAGACCCTAGGTTCGATCGGAGTAACTAAAAGTCACACATTGAAAACGTTGCTGAAATGGCAATAATAAAGAGAATATTTTAAAAAAATATTTTGAAAACCTGAACAACGCAAATTATTTATGTTTTTTAAAATAAATTATTTATTTACTTTAAAACCTTTTTTTAAAACTTGAGTACTTTCGGTGATAAACAGCCTTGTCAGAAGTATAAGCATATTGTTTTCTCTTCTTTTTTCGTATAATCCTCCCTAACTGTCAAGTTGAAATTCGTCTCGATGTTATCGACGATTAATGTTGATATGCCGGTGCGTGTAGCATGCGTTTACGTGAATAAGGTAGTTTGAAAAGTCACACATTGAAAACGTTGCTGAAATGGCAATAATAAGGATAATAATAATAATAATAATAATGACAATATATATATATATATATATATATATATATATATATATATAGTCTTCGCCTACTAAACTGTATGAAAGTGTAAATATGTTTTTACAAGATCCAGCATGGCCAGATCGATGAACCCCAGGTACACCTAAAAACCCTGTAATATATATATATATATATATATATATATATATATATATATATATATATATATATATATATATATATATATATTAAAATAAAATACTTCATATTAGCTCTTGTAGAACCTACGATCGATGCTATATAGCCACCGTGTGTCCGATTTTCATATTAATTAGTGACACGGTTGAGCACTCTCAGAAATAAACATTTGACTATAACTACAACCAAAAGTACACACCGAAAAACCCCGAATAATTAAAAAAAAAACTCAACTATTGAACTAAAGATATGAGATGGAAATGTATCACTGGCACTAACACAGAAGACACGACCCCCCTACTAAGCACTACTGGATAAAACTCTGCAAATACCGCAAAGTGTCACAGAAATATACAGTTCCAAAAGGAATCTGATGGCTGTAATTCTCCAAATCAGTTTCACCTGATACAAAAACGACTTTCCCAAAACTCTATCCACAAACAAACAAAATCTTGAATCAGATTAAAATAGTCTTTGCTAATAAAACCAAAATCTCTACAAGTTCAAAACGGAGCGATACAAACGCCTAGCAGTGGACAACATTACTAGCAAATACCACTTAGAAACAGACAACACATATAACAGCATTAATACTGAAACTAAGAACTTAGCGGCTAGACTTAAGATTGGCTATAGAGCTGACCATTTTATTTTAAAAAACATTTACTACCATGAAAGATCAGAAACCAAGTTTCAAAACCAAACCCACATGTAGGCTTATAAACTAAACCAAAAGTGAGAGGGGCTTGGTTAGCAATCACATTATTAGAAGAGTAACGGAAAAACACATCAATCTTCAAGCGACTATCAATTGGTTCAAAGCTGTCTCAAATAAAATAAAAACAATGTAAAGACACAATTCGACGTTATAGACATCGGTTTTTAGCAGCACTGGAAATCGTGAGAGAGATGCAGGCAGCACGTATGACACAAACAGGTCTACACAAACGATAAACACGAATAAAGACGCTTTTAAAATAAAATAATAAAAAAACATGACTCACCCCCTTAAACAATCAATAACAATCAATAGTAAAGCATGATGTTGTTTCACATGGTTATGTTTCACAGAGTCAACATATGCGTTAAAGATGCCACATTAATAAGACTAAAAGTAATACTTACTTGTTCTGCCTAGCATTTAAGGAAGCATCTTCACGCGCAGGCTAGTTTACAAATGAAAACTCGAAAAACACAAAAAAGATTTTTCGTCGCTTACTTTTATTAATTGTATAATCTCGATACCCTCCTTTTATAACGCTCTTCTTTTTGATGTACCGTAGAGACCCTAATGCCTTGCAGTAAGAGCAAACGCTAAGGACCTCCTAGCGACTCAGTGTCCACATCCACTGTCATATTTTTCCATGCCGCTTATCTATCAAACTTATTTGTTTTCATATATTCATAACCTAACCCACAGATTACTTTTGTTTACTTTTCAAATCAACCAACAACTTAAAATATTTGTCAAAATATATTTGACTCGGAAACAGCGCATTCTTCACTAGATTCCAAACTTAACCTAGATTCTATTCAGCGCACTTTTCGTAAACTCAGCATTCTATACTCCTAGGGAAAATCTCGTTACAATATTGCCTCTTCTTGGATGTAGTGTGCACCAATTGTTGGTAATTATCTCTATAGAATTTCTGAGAACATAATCAAAGCAGATAATAAAGATAATAATTAAAATTAAAGTTTCACCTTTTTATGAAAAGTGTTGGTTTGCCATTAATCTGGCCACATTACTCAGTGTAATTGGAAAAATATATTTTGGTCAATTAGGCGTAAAACAATAACGTGGGGTAAGCGTTTGTACTTGCCACCCGTAGAAAAGAAATAAAATGTTTGATTTTTTTTCATTCATTACTTGAAAGTTAAAGAATAAAAATAAAAAATGTTGATAAGGCTTCAAGTCTTGGAGTATGTGGGCACAGGGTTCCTATTAATTTCCAAAAAACGACGTGTGTGCCCTGAAGAGGTTAAACACTACAATCTTACTGAAAATCATTTCAATCACATTACTTACACACTGTACCACCTAATCAACGATGGATATATCCTTAGACCGACACCCCAAATTGAATAAGATAAAATGTATGAAAAATATAAGGATCAGGGTGTAGTATCTGTTTTTGTGCTGCACTTCATTATTTCTGTCCTTTGTCAGGGAGGCAATTTAAAAAATTTTTGTTCCAATCTAGAGTGCCCCTTTTGTGGAGCTGGATTTTCCACCAGATTAAAAACTGACCTTTTGTCTAACTCTGCCATCGTGGGGAAGCAATACATAGGAACAATAGTATGATGTAATGGACTGAGCGCAAAAAAGGCGTAGGGTTCCTCACTCAATCTAGCGCAATCTCCTTGGTCTGTCACGGTTTCATTTCAAATGCTATCTTCGTTGGTATGTCATTCTTTTTTGAAATAATACTTTCCATTGTCTGTCACGCTTAAATTTGAAAAACAATTTTTGTTGATCAGGCACGCTTAAGTTTGAAATAACATTTCCTTTGATCTGTCACGCTTAAGTTTGAAATATGATTTTTGTTGATCTGTCACGTTTAAGTTTGAAATATGATTTTTGTTGATCTGTCACGCTTAAGTTTGAAATATGATTTTTGTTGATCTGTCACGCTTAAGTTTAAAATATGATTTTTGTTGATCTGTCACGCTTAAGTTTGAAATATGATTTTTGTTGATCTGTCACGTTTAAGTTTGAAATATGATTTTTGTTGTTCTGTCACGCTTAAGTTTGAAATATGATTTTTGTTGATCTGTCACGTTTAAGTTTGAAATATGATTTTTGTTGTTCCGTCACGCTTAAGTTTGAAATATGATTTTTGTTGATCTGTCACGCTTAAGTTTGAAATATGATTTTTGTTGTTCTGTCACGCTTAAGTTTAAAATACGATTTTTGTTGATCTGTCACGCTTAAGTTTGAAATATGATTTTTGTTGATCTGTCACGCTTAAGTTTGAAATGATATTTTCGTTGTTCTGTCACGCTTAAGTTTGAAATATGATTTTCGCTGATCTGTCACGCTTAAGTTTAAATGCTATTTTCGCTGATCTGTCACACTTTAGTTTGAAATGCTATTTTCGTTGTTCTGTCACGCTGAAGTTTGAAATATGATTTTTGTTGATCTGTCACGCTTAAGTTTAAAATGTTATTTTTGTTGATCTGTCACGCTTAAGTTTAAAATATAATTTTTGTTGATCTGTCACGCTTAAGTTTTAAATTTTATTTTTGTTGTTCTGTCACGCTTAAGTTTGAAATATAATTTTTGTTGATCTGTCACGCTTCAGTTTAAATGCTATTTTCGCTGTTCTGTCACGCTTAAGTTTTAAATATCATTTTCGTTGGTTTGTCACGCTTAAGTTTGAAATGCTATTTTCGTTGTTCTGTCACGCTTAAGTTTGAAATATCATTTTTGTTGATCTGTCACGCTTAAGTTTTAAATGTTATTTTCGTTGTTCTGTCACGCTTAAGTTTGAAATATGATTTTTGTTGATCTGTCACGCTTAAGTTTGAAATGTTATTTTTGTTGATCTGTCACGCTTAAGTTTTAAATGTTATTTTTGTTGATCTGTCACGCTTAAGTTTGAAATATGATTTTTGCTGATCTGTCACGCTTAAGTTTGAAATGTAATTTTCGTTGTTCTGTCACGCTTAAGTTTAAAATATGAGTTTTTTTGATCTGTCACGCGTAAGTTTAAAATATGATCTTTGTTGTTCTGTCACGCTTAAGTTTGAAATATGATTTTTGTTGTACTGTCACGCTTAAGTTTTAATGCTATTTTAGCTGATCTGTCACGCTTAAGTTTGAAATGCTATTTTCGTTGTTCTGTCATGCTGAAGTTTGAAATATGATTTTTGTTGATCTATCACGCTTAAGTTTGAAATCTTATTTTTGTTGATCTGTCACGCATAAGTTTGAAATGTTATTTTTGTTGATCTGTCACGCTTAAGTTGTAAATATAATTTTTGTTGATCTGTCACGCTTAAGTTTGAAATATGATTTTTGTTGATCTGTCACGCTTAAGTTTTAAATGCTATTTTCGTTGTTCTGTCACACTTAAGTTTGAAATATGATTTTTGTTGATCTGTCACGCTTCAGTTTAAATGCTATTTTAGCTGTTCTGCCACGCTTAAGTTTGAAATATCATTTTTGTTGATCTGTCATGCTTCAGTTTAAATGCTATTTTCGCTGTTCTGTCACACTTTAGTTTGAAATGTTATTTTCGTTGTTCTGTCACGCTGAAGTTTGAAATATGATTTTTGTTGATCTGTCACGCTTAAGTTTGAAATGTTATTTTTGTTGATCTGTCACGCTTAAGTTTGAAATATAATTTTTGTTGATCTGTCACGCTTAAGTTTGAAATGTTATTTTCGTTGTTCTGTCACGCTTAAGTTTGAAATATAATTTTTGTTGATCTGTCACGCTTCAGTTTAAATGCTATTTTCGCTGTTCTGTCACGCTTAAGTTTTAAATATCATTTTCGTTGGTTTGTCACGCTTAAGTTTGAAATGCTATTTTCATTGTTCTGTCACGCTTAAGTTTGAAATATCATTTTTGTTGATCTGTCACGCTTAAGTTTTAAATGTTATTTTCGTTGTTCTGTCACGCTTAAGTTTGAAATATAGTTTTTGTTGATCTGTCACGCTTAAGTTTGAAATGTTATTTTCGTTGTTCTGTCACGCTTAAGTTTGAAATATGATTTTTGTTGATCTGTCACGCTTAAGTTTGAAATGTAATTTTTGTTGATCTGTCACTCGTAAGTTTAAAATATGATCTTTGTTGTTCTGTCACGCTTAAGTTTGAAATATGATTTTTGTTGTACTGTCACGCTTAAGTTTTAATGC
>OY744527.1:33593655-33603655 GCA_963556195.1 Sepiola atlantica | reverse complement strand
AATGTCAATGGAAAAGTTTTATTTTGTTTCCTTTGTTTGTAAATCGATCGACTGATACGTTACACTTGTGTTAATAATTTTCCTGTTGATACTTTGTTCCACACTTGGCGACCGACATGAGCCAACACATCGTTCGATAACTTGCAGCCTTCTGCGATCAAAGAACACACCGTCAGCAAGGTAATACAATCACTATCAATCAACGGACGAGAAACTGGCTCGTGAAGGCTTACACTTTTATATTATACGCTATTGCTATTTGTTTTCTGATTTGATCTGGCAACTTTTTGAAACGTATATCACTGAACTAACAAAAAAAGAATAATATTTTTACTGGATCTAGTTATTAAAATCTGCATTGACAATCGCCTTCCATATCAATAAAGAATGAAAAAAGTGTTCCCTATAGTTACAAATGCTATTAATTATTTTGAAAGTCTCAATTGGGGTTCAATGTATTACGTATGCTCATCGAATCCACGAACTATGACGTAAGCGCTCGTCTTTGCCGACCTCGAGGGAATTATACCGGTTTTCTGTGTAAGATCAGTAGAAGTTTCTCTTTTGGAGTATGGTATGTCAGTTAAATTTAGAAAATGGTTAAAACGTTCTCACTTCTAATGATACGAAATAATCAAACAGCGTCCCTCCACCATAAGTCTTTTACTAAATGTGATATTACCAAAACATGAGAACTCGTTTTATTCTATTAAGACGAAGGACAATGCCATTCCAAACTCAACGAAACTGCTATTTCAAATTTAATCGTGATAGACAGATCCTATGGTCGACTGATATAAAATACGCTTCGTCCTTATAGTCTGAAAATTTAGCCTCTTGAAATAAAGACTCATTGTATAAGTTTACCCCTCAAACTGTAAGTAGCTTCCTAAGTAAACGCAGTGCTAGAGATGACCATTTGTGCACATTTCATTAATCATTTTCAATCCTCTCATAATATTATTCATCATTCAACTGAAAAATATTAAAATAAATATGTGAAACAAAGGCTTACATTGACTGACCATCCAATTGGGAATAATAAAATAACTCTCGAAATCCATTCATTTTATTGAAATGCCAAAATAAAATATGGAGAATCAAAGAGATAAAAAAGTCAGATTATAGAAAATCTCAACAATTATAATAATACACACTTGCACCCTATGACACTTAACATTCAGCGTTCGATCTGACTCTAATAGATACAATCACATACATCGATTACACGTTACAAATCCATGACGAGACATGTGGGAGCGACCATTTTCCAATCATATTGGAAAGCAACCCTTTAACTTGAGGAGAACAAAATAAGTTATCCGAAAACAAAACAGCGGAGGCAAAGCCTGATGAACTATTGAAGAATAACGAATAAACACGTGGTAAAACTATATATTAAAAATAAACAAAAACACAAAGTCAAAAAACTATATTGAACATCAGGAAAAGATATTTGGCAGAAATAATAGCACTTAATAAAACTTATAAAAAACAATACAAAGAATAAGACTAGAAATGCTATATGTAAAACATTAGCAGACAATTACTCACAGGATCCTAACCCTAACCCATTTCTCACAGGATCCTAACCCTAACACATTTCTCACAGGATCCTGACCCTAACCCATTTCTCACAGGATCCTGACCCTAACCCATTTCTCACAGAATCCTAACCCTAACCCATTTCTCACAAGATCCTAACCCTAACCCATTTCTCACAGGATCCTAACCCTAACCCATTTCTCACAAGATCCTAACCCTAACCCATTTCTCACAGGATCCTAACCCTAACCTATTTCTCACAAGATCCTAACCCTAACCCATTTCTCACAGGATCCTAACCCTAACCAATTTCTCACAGGATCCTAACCCTAACCCATTTCTCACAGGATCCTAACCCTAACCCATTTCTCACAGGATCATAACCATAACCCATTTCTCACAGGATCATAACCATAACCCATTTCTCACAGGATCCTAACCATAACCCATTTTTCACAGGATCCTAACCCTAGCCCATTTCTCACAGGATCCCTCGTAAAGAATCAAACTGAAAAATGAAAAGAAATAGATAAGGAAAGACTCAATTTCAAAAGTACAAATAGAGAAAGTTATAATCAAATCTTTTTACGAACAGAAGTCAACCAATTGTGTAGGAAAACACATAATACATCAGTTATTCATAACGATGTGTCTTATGAATCCCTGAAAAAAACTCTACTTCAACTATCCCCTGATGATCTTCGTTGTATATACAAGGGGACTCCCTGAAAACAGGCTTCCGTGAACTTCTGGCTATTGAAGAGTTCAAGCGCAAAACGCGATAAATCCAATTCGTTTAAATTGAGATTTTAAACAATAAAAACACGAATATATTAAATCTCGACTTCGAATAAAAGCTGATTTTAATTGAAACCCAAAATAAATTATTTCGGTATCATATTATGTAACACATTGTTTTGGGGTGTCGTCGAGTGTTGAAATCCAACACTTTTTGTAGGGACAGTTTCGTGATTTTGAAAATGGCGTTTATCGCGTTTTGCATTCGAACTCTTAAATTATCCTCCATTAACTCACCAACAACCTTTATTTTACAGAACAGACATGGCCACTAGATCAGAACGGGAGCTCCAGCAAAAATACTGTGTGAAACATTACTACAAAACAGACTCGTGGACGTATATCAGTTCAAATGTGAAAAGGCCCTCTTCGAGAACAGCAGTACAAACTGTAGGCCATTCCGAGAACTATTCGACAATGGCAAACCTGAATGCAGCCAGTGATAACCGTCCAAGTAATTTAGGACGTTCCAACTGAGCTGATCGACAGCACAAGAATAAGTTCTGATTCTGAAACACTCTATGCGCAAGAATGAGCCGCAGGCACTGTACCCGTCGCTTATTGTAGAGTTCTGAGTCCAGCAAGGCGGAATAAGCTCTCACATCTCGAATCTGTTCCGAGATTAGCTGAACAAAAAAAAAACGTTGAGGCTGCGTTATGAAGACTGTTTTTTTAAATGAACAACTCCCAACACATACGCTAACCTCCCCCCATCACATATTTCTTTCTACATGGCTACCCTAAAGAGAGAGTTATGCAGATAGATCCAGGATCATCACGGAACTCAAGAAATCCATCATAAAGAAGACTGGATTCATTTCTCAACAGTAAAGACATAGTTGTAAGCATACAAAAACTAACATCGATTGATGAATCAAATCGAAAGTACTCGTCAAAAAAAGAAAGAAAAATGGAACAAGAAACACACGGAACTTACACCAATTTGACCGAAATACTAAATGGACTATTAAAAAAATTGAACAAAAATAAAGAAAGCAAAAATCACTCCGTATTGTTTAATAATGTTTGCCTAAATGAAGATATACTGGCTCAATATACATACAATATATAACGAGTCGAATGTATTGATATTAATATGTTTTATACACACATGCTAAAAGCTACACATCCATAGAGATGTTTCGATCATTGATATAAGGTTATTTCAATCTCATCTTGCTTCTATCTATTCGCACGTTTAAGAGACCATACAATTACACAAGGTAAAACATTGTCAATTATCTGCGATCATTACAGTCTTGTTATAATTGTTGACTGCGATTTTCTGAATGCCTCAATTATGTTATTTAATGTGTGGTTTAAATGAGACCACTATCAAGGCTTATATGACAATAACACCCACCGCTAATGGCCACGTTTTCCATAAACAGTGCGAAAAACTCGTCGACAAAAGACAAGCATATCGTTACAAAATAAATATCAGTCAAATATTGAGTCGTCACAAAAAATAATCGAAGGTGTCAGACAGTTGCGTGGGGGGGGGGATTACGTTGTGACTTAGTTAATGAAACGATCGTTAGGCGTTAATGTTTGTAAGGTTGATCAGGTCTGAACAGCCCTAGCAGCCTTTACATTAATCAGATTGATATCGATCAGGTGACCCACCCTTTTAGAAAGAGAAACAATAGGGGGGAAAAACACGCAAAATAACGCAAAGTAAAACCCCCCTCCCCTCAAAATCATAAAAAAGAAAAGAAAATTAACCAAAAAATATTCGAAAAAGCGAAAAGATGAACTGGCTGGACGGGTGTGGCCCCCAACGCACACACTCGATCGATATCGGTAAATAATCGAATGGTCGTTTGTTATATTATGATGTACTCTCTTTCTCTTTCTCTCTCTTTCTCTTTCTCTCTCTTTCTCTCTCTTTCTCTTTCTCTTTCTTTCTCTTTCTTTCTCTCTTTCTCTCTCTCTCTCTCTTTCTCTCTCTTTCTCTATCTTTCACTTTCTCTCTCTCTTTCTTTCTCTTTCTCTCTCTCTTTCTCTCTCTCTCTTTTCCTCTCTCTCTTTCTCTCTCTTTATATTTCTCTCTATTTCTCTCTTTATCTTTCTTTCTTTCTTTTTCTCTCTCTCTTTCTATTTTGCTCTCGTTCTCTTTCTCCTTCTCTCCCTCCTTTTCTCTCTCTTTCTTTCTTTTTCTCTCTCTCTTTCTCTTACTTACTTTCTCTCTCTCTCTCTTGTCAAGAACGATGAATGAATATCTAATTATCAGACAACCTACACGGATGAGCTTGATGGTATTATAGATAATCCATTGTCAAGAACAAGACCCACTCTATCTACCAAGCAAATAATGTATGTCCTTCAATCTTGGTACGGCACGTATCATGGTCGGGGTGAGACGGCTTCCTTCGAAGAAGAAGTTTCTAGGGAATTCTAAATTCACAAGCGGTACCAAGTCGAGATGATTTTAAAAACGTATGTTTTTGCATGTTATTTTTGCAGATTATTTTTCATCTTTATAAACGACGTTCCGATGCAATCGCGTCTGAGATGGGCGCATTTGCTGATGACACAACGCTTTATTTCCGGTAGGATGGCAAATCGACAACGCTTAACTTCGCTGCTTTAAGTTCCGGTGTGTCAATGTGATGCTGTATGTATTATATTGCGAACCTTTGGTTAATCGAGAAAAAAAAAGAAAATGCAGACATTGTGCAACAGATATGTTTTAGAAAATAGAAAATAACAAACAGATTAAGATAAACTTTAATTGAGAGTATATTACATAGCAATAACTGTTGAATAGTAAATAAATAAATAAATAAATAGATGAACATAAAAAGCAATAACTGTTGAATAAATAAATATATAAAAAACAATAACTGTTAAATAAATAAATAAATAAATAAAAATATAAAAAGCAATAACTGTTAAATAAATAAATAAACATATAAAAAGAAATAACTGTTAAATAAATAAATAAACATACAAAAAAGCAATAACTGTTAAATAAATAAATATATAAAATAGCAATAACTGTATAAAAACCAATAACTGTTGAATAAATAAATAAATATATAAAAATGCAATAGCTGTTAAATGAATAAATAAATAAACATAAAAAAGTTATAACTGTTAAATAAATAAATATATAAAAAAGAAATAAATGTTAAATAAATAAATAAATAAAAAAATAAAAAAAACAAGAACTGTTAAATAGATAAATAAATATATATATAAAAAAGCAATAACTGTTAAATAAATAAATGAATAAATAAATAAACAAATATCTAAAAAAAAACAATAAATATTAAATAAATAAATAAATATATTAAAAAGAAATAACTGTTTAATAAATAGATAAATAAAAAATCAATAACTGTTTAATAAATAAATAAATAAATAAAGCAATAAATGTTGAATAAATAATAAAAATATATTAAAAAGCAATAACTTTTTAATAAATAAATAAATAAAAAATAAATAACTGTTTAATAAATAAATAAATATATAAAAAAGCAATAACTGTATAATATATAAAAAAATAAATATATATAAAGCAATAACTGTTAAATAAATAAATAGTAAAGAAAAAACTGTTAAATAAATAAATAAATAAATAAATATGTAAAAACCAATAAATGTTAAATAAATAAAAAAAGAAAGAAGAAAAAAACTGTTAAATAAATAAATAAAAATAACTGTTAAATAAATAAATAAATAGGTAAAAACCAATAAATGTTAAATAAATAAATAAATAAATAAAGAAAAAACTGTTAAATAAATAAATAAATAAATAAATAAATAAATAAATAAAAACATAACATTTAAATAAATAAATAAATATGTAAAAACCAATAAATGTTAAATAAATAAATAAATAAAGAAAAAAAAACTGTTAAATAAATAAATAAAGACAAACTGTTTAATAAATAAATAAATATGTAAAAACCAATAAATGTTAAATAAATAAATGTACCATTGTCGTGGTAAGGGCGAATATTAATTATTATAAAATTCAATTTAGACTCTTTCTTGTCTTAACTGAGTACAAAATCGACTTCGCAACTTAGTGGGATGTAATCTCTTCTTTTATACACTCCCTTTCTCACAGAAGAAACGTTGCTAGTCTTTCTCTACTCTATCGTTATGTTCTGATATGTAATTCGACTGAGCTCCAATCACTGGTTATCTCCCTTGTAAATCATTTACAGCAAAACGCGTCAAACTTTTCCGTCTTCTTCTGTGTACCTAACACATAATAGAACTTCCATGAACACAGTTTCTTTCCAATAACTGCCTATCTATGCAGCACAATACTGTAGGGATTCTTCCTAGCTTACAAGAACATAGGCGTGTTCAAGTCCAATGTTAACAAATATTTGTTGAGACCTAAATAATAAGATTCTCTCCATTTTTAACCATCGTTCTCAATTCAATCCTCTCATAGTATTGTTCATCATCCAATAATCTCATTAACCCTTATCCTTGAGTGGTCTTTGGACTTGGTAAGTGATGACTCGTTAATATACAAAAAATAAACAACAAAATGATACAACGAAATGTTGTTGGAAATGCAAGGAGTATTAATCGCCAATATGTGTGTCTGTGTGTGTGTGCGCGCGCGTGTGTTTGTGTTTTTTTTTCTGGTGATGTATTACACAAGTTTTAACCAGTAACTGGGTGATGAGCAAACAAGAAAATGGCGGACTCTGTTTATTGCGCAGCTCCCAATTTAGGTTGACCCCCTAAAAAACTCTCACCCTTTTTCTCAGTATCCCCTTTCGTCTACAGTGGCGGCCTGTCTTGTTTGGTGTGAACTATGTAAAACAAAATGTCGTTAAGAGATTCTGAAGCTGTATCTCGCTCTCTCTCTTTTTCTCATTCATTCTCTCTCTCTCTCTCTCGCTCTACTTATCTCTTTCTCAGTCGCTCTCTAAATAGTAAAATCGACGGAGAAAATCTATGAATGAAATAACAAGGGTATTTTAATTTTGTTCCAATCCAGAGTGCCTCGTTTTTTAAAGGAGGCTGGATTTTTCTTACATTTAAAATCGACCTTGTTTTTAACTCGTCCCTCGTCCCTCGTCCCTCGTGGGGAGGCAAGTGAATAGGAACAAGGGTGTTTGCGGCTTTTGAGGGTCGCAAATTGGAAACCAAAAAATGTCTGTATTAATGCAACAGAAAGCGACTGGCATATCTTACGATCAAACCGGATCTGTACGACGAACACTATACTAAAGCCCCTACTCCCAGAAATAAGATCACAGGTGGGTTAAATACCCCACAACATCATTCGAGTAATTATAGTAGCAACCGGACCAACGAAAAAGAATTTCAAAATATACCTGGCGAATATACCCGGTGAACCAAGTGCAAGAGAGATACACACAATTTTACTTAAACAGACGGTTAAAATCTTAAAAAGATCTCTCGGTTAGAGTGTCTGAAATAGCAGGTGAATATATGGCATCCCAAGAAAAAACAAAAAGATAAGAACATTTTTAAAAAGCGAGAGTTTGAATGTCTATAGAGAGAGTTTGAATGTCTATAGAGAGAGTTTGAATGTCTATAGAGAGAGTTTGAATGTCTACTAGAGAGAGAGTTTGAATGTCTACTAGAGAGAGTTTGAATGTCTATAGAGAGAGTTTGAATGTCTACTAGAGAGAGAGTTTGAATGTCTACTAGAGAGAGTTTGAATGTCTATAGAGAGAGTTTGAATGTCTACTAGAGAGAGAGTTTGAATGTCTACTAGAGAGAGTTTGCATGTCTATAGAGAGAGTTTGAATGTCTACTAGAGAGAGAGTTTGAATGTCTACTAGAGAGAGTTTGAATGTCTATAGAGAGAGTTTGAATGTCTACTAGAGAGAGAGTTTGAATGTCTACTAGAGAGAGTTTGAATGTCTATAGAGAGAGTTTGAATGTCTACTAGAGAGAGAGTTTGAATGTCTACTAGAGAGAGTTTGAATGTCTACTAGAGAGAGAGTTTGAATGTCTACTAGAGAGAGAGTTTGAATGTCTACTAGAGAGAGTTTGAATGTCTATAGAGAGAGTTTGAATGTCTACTAGAGAGAGAGTTTGAATGTCTACTAGAAAGAGTTTTAATTCCTACCGGAGAGAGTTTGAATGCCTACAGCAGAGAGTTTGAATGCCTACTGGAGAGAATTTGAATGCCTACTGGAGAGAGTTTGAATACCTACAGCAGAGTGTTTAAATGCCTACTGGAGAGAATTTGAATGCTTACTGGAGAGAGTTTGAATGCCTACAGGAGAGTGTTTGAATGCCTACTGGAGAGAATTTGAATGCTTACTGGAGAGAGTTTGAATGCTTACAGGAGAGTGTTTGAATGCCTACTGGAGAGAATTTGAATGCTTACTGGAAATAGTTAGAATGCCTACAGCAGAGGGTTTGAATGCCTACTGGAGAGAATTTGAATGCCTACCGGAGAGAGTTAGAATTCTACTGGGGGAGTTAGAATGCTTACTGGGGAGGGTTAGAATGCCTACTGGAAAGAGTTAGAATGCCGACAGCAGAAGGTTTGAATGCCTACTGGAGAGAGTTTGAATCCCTACTGGAAAGAGTAAGAATGCTTACAGCAGAGGGGTTGAATGCATACTAGGGAGCGTTTGAATGCTTATTGGAAAGAGTTAGAATGCCTATAGCAGAGGGTTCGTATGCCTACTGGCGAGAGTTCGAATGCCTATCACAGAGAGTTTGAGTGTCTACTATTCAATTCAATTCCATTAATTTGGCAAGAAATAAAACCGCTCTTAAGTCGACTGTTTGAAAGACAGACCACTTACGTAAAAGTAGCCACGCTCGCAGTTAATCGAACTTTCTGATCTTTCTGATCTTTTATTAAACAACTTCTAAATTCTCACATAAATAGCGGTGTAGTTAAATATTTATGATGTCTGAAGATTCATATTTAGCGATTAGCTGATGCAAGGATGTTCATTATTAATTATGTAATAATACGAAAGTTTAAAAGTCTATTATTATTTTAAATTTTATAATCAAATAACAAAATAATTAATACGTCTAAAAAGTTAAAAAAATCGCTTAAAATCTGATATGGGGTTCAGGGGTGGAAGTAGGAGTTTCTTGGGTTCCTCAGTTTTTTTTTCTGTGCGACGGTTTGACACGGATCCCGCTAGTTAAGTAGATTAGTGTTAGTATTAGCGGTTTCGCTAGTTTCTGTAGTCTGTCTGGTATCGTCCAATTAAACTAGTACTTACCGAGGACATTCGATTCTTTGTAAACTGTCTTAATATTTTCCGCAAATATCCATCCTCCATTAGACGCAGATGAGTCGAGCGACTAAAAAAGCCGTGACCACCGCTCGAAAATATTGATGAACGCTAATATGTGTGTCGACATCACAGGACGTTTGCGTTTATCCTATTATCGTTGGACGCGTCTTCGTATCTTTATGCGACGCTTTGTCGGTCGGTCTATCAAGCTCAAAATTGCATTTTTCATAAAGAGGACGATTATGTAGACGCACTTTATTTTTACGCAGATGCGTCAATCCATCTCTATCAGAGGATCTGTCCGTAGATTGGTCTGTCACGCTTAAGTTTGAAATAGAACTTCCATCGTTAAATGCGGAGATTGAATGGACGTAACTTACTCTAGATGCGCCCAACAATCTATTTATTGGTTACTCTATCACACCTACATCTGAAATACC
>OY744527.1:33578655-33588655 GCA_963556195.1 Sepiola atlantica | reverse complement strand
AGATCCCGGCGCGGAGAGAAGAACGGTTGAGCACTGTTCAGGGCAAGTTGTACGGAAAAGATCAAGAAGGCTTGCGGAATCTTCGTCAATATCAGGCACGCGAGTAGGTTTGTCAAAAATCTGTGTAAGATAACAGGCAAGTGAAAATATGACATAATCGGTCTGTTTAAGTAGACTAACAATTCAACGATGTAAACCTTAAAGTCACCATAAACATGGATGCTGGCAGGTGAACAGACAGGATATGGTCAATTTTCTCAGAGATATTCTCAAAGATAGTAACTCCTTCATTGTTTGAACGATAGAAGGCAAATAAGAATGCTGTGGTTTGAACAAGTGCTACAAGAACGCACATATAGGACAATTTTGGTCTTCCCCGAAGATGTCCCTACCACATGAAAAGCCGTCCTTAATGTAGGCACAAATTCCATGTCCGTGGCGATCTTTAAGGTCGGGTTTTGATACCATGTTCGAGTAATCTGTAATCATGAAATCGTCAGTGGCAGCTAACAGGTCCATGCCCGTTTCACACAGGAATAATAGGTCCGGTTGTGTATCCTGTAAATGGATTTCAACCCCCAGAAGGTTGGAACGTAGACGCCTAATATTGGAAAAGGATACCTGGTAGTAGGGATCTACGTTAGAAGTTCGAGAACTGGAGTTAAGATTGTCATTTGTTTTGAGACTTTTCATGTTGAGATTAGAAATATTTGTGGAAGAGATCAGTAGATTGGCTGAGAAACGAAACACAAAGAGTATGAATTAGAAAATTATCTTTGGAAACCATTGAAACAAGAAATGCCGTAGCAGTTCCAACTAATATGGCATTGAGAAGTCTCACCGAAGATCACTGCATGGTCCACACTCTATTCACTAAATTGCAATACAGCAGCCTCGGAATGTTGCACCTGCTGATAGGACAGCCTTATTGGGAGTTATTCCAAGGTTCGGATCCTTGGACAATCATACGGATAACATCAGCTAAGATCAAACGTTGACCTCCAGCCACTCTTATTAGTGACATGACACCAAAGATAGAGGAAATAAATGTATTCAAGTCACATACAGTTCAGACCAACCAAAAAACTGATCCAAGAACAACATTGTCCTGGCCCTCTTTCAGAAACATCAGCATCGAAAGGTGATAACTAAGAGACAGAACAGGGGAGGCGAGAGTAACGGGGCAACCAAAAGTACATCCACGATGCATTTTCTAATCTCTTATTGACAGACGCTTCATTTATAGAGCAGTAGCCATTGATAGGGTTTGGCACAAAGGTCTGCTTCGCAATCTTGCTAGTTATGCAATATCTGGAAATGTTTTCTCCACCATTAAACTGCCCCATAAAGTATCTCACCCCTGATGCAATCTTCTACTTATATAGGAGCCAGACACGGCCTAAGATAGAGGACTGTTGTCACATCTCTACTAGCAACGGAGAAGCCTTGAAGAACAATTTCCAAAGATCCTTACAATCTAAGAAATTATTAAATTATACAATCAAATACAATCTATAACAGATGAAATTTCCCCCAAATACAGGATGTCCCCAAACAAAAAATTTGGCTTTTATTCTGTAAAAAATGAAATAGTGATTTTTATGACAGACACTAAAGGTATAAAAAAGTCCAAATCAAGTAGTTTTATTCAAAATGTTTTTTAATCTTTTGTTCAGTTTTCTGATTTTGAATTCGTTTTTGTTCAGAATACCATCATTGATTAAAAGATGAAAGATGATCTCGTTCGATGCTATTATTCCGGTCATAAAACTCTTGAAATTCCCAGAATCATCTTGAGATGCCACATCTTTCCAATGAATTGAATGCAAGACGAAGCACCGCATCATTACGTAAGCTTTTGGAAACACATTCAGAGGAGAGAATATGATTCGAGAGGATGCAAGAAAAGTTGTCCGATTTTCCCGGTTTGCTTCCGGTTTGGGCGCACATTAAAGGCCAAAATGTTTCACTACAAGCAAACGAAGAATGTGTGAAGAGATGAACAATGTTTTTTTTTTGTGGTGGCGAGTTCATTTGACACCGAGTGTCAAAGGGAATGTGTTACAAAATTCTTTGGGAATATGTTCGAAATGCTGTAAACCCTGTTTTTATTTATGTAATACAGCGACTTAAAAAGTATCTTTCGATTTTCTCGATGTTTCATGCGGGCATGATTCTTTACATGTTTATATAATGCATCATTCATGCAGTTGATCCATTGATTTTTCATGACTCACAATTGTGTTTGTTCTGGGTGGATTTATTATTTCGGAATGGATCAACGTGTATATATATATATATATATATATATATATATATATATATATATATATATATATAGTCATCCACATACATACTGTTTCGCTGTATCACAGCTCTTCAGTGCGGCTCGACCAGTTAGTGCCTCACGTCGACCGTCGCTATCATACCACACTGGTTAAATGTAAGTGATATCTCAATGTAAACATTGTCAAGTGCCGGGAGCTCGAATTAGTTTTACCTAAAGCTAATGACGATATCCTTACAAATAAGCTCTACCCAAGTCATCCACATACAGCTCTTCAGTGCGACTAGACCAGCTAGTACCTTGACCGTCGAGCTGATAGTCGGCGCCTCTACCCCTGCGCTAGCATACGACACTGACTGAATGTAAGAAATATCTCAATGTAAACACTGTCAAGTGCAGTGAGCTCAAATTAGTTTTACCTAATGAGTTAGGCCTTAAAGCTAATGACAGCTGGCGATATCCTTACAAATAAGCTATGTATCTATGTGTATATAGGTGTCTCTGTTTAGTGTGTATTTTTGTATTTGGTGATGAGTGCACAATTTCCGCATGTTGTAGTGTATTGATTACTAATTTGCTGTTATGTCACTGTTACCTTTTGTATTCTTATATATTTTTCTTTACTGCTTATTGTTATGAAAAATAACATAATTTGAGAGTCGGGCAGAAAATTACTTTAGAAGTAAATCGCCGCTCTTCTTAACATTTGTATGTTTTGTATTTGGGAAAAATATTAAATAAAGACGTTTATTATATTAGTACTATTGTTATACTTATATTTCCAAATGTATTAACGAGAAAATGGTAGTTCAGCATTAAAACTTGTTTCTTTCGTTTTGGTTCACCCTGTACAAAAAGTAATAATAATAAAAAAACAAACAAGAGAAAATAATTAAGATGCTCTTGCGTACAGTTTCAAAGGAATACTTAAATACCCAAGCCGTAAATTCAAGACATTTTTTTAAAATTGAATATTGAAAATTCTACGATGCGGAGCATTTTATAGCCATTCTTTATACAAGAAATAATCACCAGGGTACGTTGATTAATCGTGGGCATTGGTTTTTATGTTTATTAAGTAATAATATGAAGGGGTGACGCGGATTAGAAACACATACGAAGTCATCTCGGCTCGAGGGTGTATGAATTATGATAATAAAAGAAAAGAAAGTTGGAGAGAGATTTGAAATCATAACATTCCTTTATCCGTGACGTTAATAAGACGAACAATTGACACATGTAAAAAATAATAATAAAAAAATAAAAAAAATTATTTTAGAGGAGAGACGGGGAATCAGAACATTCTTTTATATGTGACATTAATAAGGCTAAACAAGTAGAAAAGAAGGAATAGAGTTCCATAAAAAATGTTTTAAAAGGAATGTGGTTTGACATTCTGATAAAGAGTGGTCCATCATGTACAGCTGGTGGTTCGTGGAAGAGTCGGTCAACAAAACTGAGGTAAGCAAGTATTATATAAGAGAAGTTATAGGAGACCTGAGAGTGAGAGAGAGAGAGAGAAAGAAAAAAAGAAAGAGAGAGAGAGAGAGAGACAGAGAGAGTGAAAGAGTTTTTTAGAGACACTGACAGAGCTCAGATGATCAGAGGTTACGCAAAGAGCCGAGGACTGTTTGATCATTTAAGAGAGAATCAAACGAACAATAAAAATACTTTTTTGATACGAACTCGTGATCTTCTTATTTCATCCATGGGGAATAACTCTGCCCAAATAATAAAAAAAAAATGAATAAAACGAAAGTGTGAATTGAGTTCTTTCCCTTGCACGAAGAATATCGTGTTTATAATTTTGACAGTGGAATTCGACTCTCCTTTGCCTATTGGCTAGGATCGAAACTTAGTATCTGTTATAATACTACACTTCATTTTTCTGCCCTCGGTCATTGAAGGGGAACATCCTTTTAGGCTGATGCAGTTAAAATTTGTGTTCCAATCTAGAGTGCTCTTCTTTGGGGGAACTGGATTTTCCCCACATAAAACTTACCTTGTATCTAACTCTGCCCTCGTGGGGAGGCAAGTAAATAGGGACCCTAATCTTGCAACAATTGGAAAGTTAAAGCGTGAAAAGCGTATAGACAGTCAGAATCGTTCGTATTTTATATATATATATATATATATATATATATATATATATATATATATATATATATATATATTAATTCGATATGAACAGACAGAAGCGCAAACATCTACCCCAGCTCAACTTGAATCGTTTCTTTCCTTTTCTTTTTAAAAATGTATTTCTAAGTTAATAAATCGACTTAAACACGAGTCATCATGGTCGATGGTTGGGGTAAAATGGCGGAGAGGGTGAGGACGTCCAATTATGGCTGGAAGCGTATAAATAAATAATGTCGGCGTGCGATTGGACGGGGCGGCGGAAACGTGGTAAGACGAATGTGGAATCATGGGAAGGCGTCAATCGAGTATTCGAGACGGGAAAGTGTGAATAAGGAGAAGGCAGATTAAGCTGTTGTCAGTGTTGACAGATTCGGTTGGATTATGGCGGTACAAGGTTAATCCTAGTTGTCGTTCAGGATAGAAAATAAATACGCGAATAAATAGATTGAAAATATATAAAATGAGAAGAACAAGCCGTCATTGTGCGATGCAAATATACAACGATACAAATAAATCTGGAGTTATAAAAAAACAAACAACGGAAACAACAAAATCTTTCTCTCAATCTATCTATATTTTATATATAAAGTAAAGCCGGTCTCTTTCTCGATTTTTGTCAACGATAGTTTTCTTCCGACAAAATTAATGATCATGGCTCGTACGTTCTTTTGTTGGATCGTATCAGCATGTAATTAAGAACAATAAAATGTAATTCGATTTAATTCCAATTATTTTCATATGGACACCATCTTAAAACAGAAGACGTAAATCTGTACCAATTAAAACAGATTTACTTCCCTTTATTTGGAAACAAAATAAAATGTTGTAAATAAAACAGCATGGTTAAAAAAAAAAAAAAAAAAAAAAAAAAAAAGCAAGTAAAACCACTACAGTTAATATAAAATATAGTCGTCCATAGGCAGTTATTTCGTCGTCTCACGACGCTTCAGTGTGGCTAGATGTGGTAATTATATCCATGCCGAAGTTCGAAACGCCAGATCACACCAAAATGTGACCAGGAGTGTCATATATAAAGCTATCAGATGTTGATCTAAAAGCAAAACCGATTCCTTATTTAAAATTAGCATTTCCTGCGGATTTTAACGATTATATATATATATATATATATATATATATATATATATATATATATATATATATTACTATTTCATGTATTCACATAAAATTTTATAAGGAGATATAATTTTCTATGTATCACCTTTCATTATTTACTAATCTGAAGATTCCCCCCGGGGATGAAACGCTGGAGCCTCTGTGTAGCTTAATTGGCATAAATATATTTTCCTAGCTTACTATATATATATATATATATATATATATATATATATATATATATATATATATATATATATATATATATAATTATTTATAAATAAGATTTTTTCAAGTTAACCTATATACACACGTGTTTCATGCCAAACCTGCAATCATCCGGATGGGAGGTTCGAACCCTGATACGAAACTCATATTTAACCCAGTAGTCGGCGCGTACCGATGTGCCTACCACGCATTGTCTGGAAATGGGAGAGTACATCAGCGGCTTAATGGCAGATTCAGCAACCATAAGCGACCATAAGCAAGTCGTCGAGAGCACTCAATAGGCGGGACTGAGAGTGTTGCATTACGCTGTAGATGACGGCCTGTTGTCAACTTACTCGAAGTGCTCCATCTAGCGAGAGCTTTGAATAATTATTTATAAAAAAGTGTTCAAATGAACCTATATACACATCTGTATCATGCCAAACTAGCAATCATCAATATAGGAGGAGACAATCCCTTCCGGTCACATGGTTCAAACCGCGATACGAAAGTCATATTTAACTCAATAGTCGGAGCGCGTACCAATGTTCCCACTACGCATAGTCTGAAAATGGGAGAGTAAATTAACGTCTTAATGGCAAATTCGGTGGCCATAAGCAAGCTATCGAGAGCACTCAATAAGCGGGGCTTAGAGTGTTACATAAAACTGTAAATGACGGTCTGTTTCCAACTTATTTAAAGGGCTCCATCTAGCGAGAACTTTAAATAAATAATCATTAACATTATTTTCCAAATTAACCCATATATATATATATATATATATATATATATATATATATATATATATATATATATATATATATATATATATATATATATATATATGGGTTAATTTGAAAAATATTATTTATAATTATTTATATTAATTATATATATATATATATATATATATATATATATATGTGTGTATATCTAGGCAGCATCTTCTCTTGCAGGCAAGTATTGTTGAATATAAGAGACAACTCATGTCTAGATATCCTTTGGTAGATCTTTTCAATAGTCCGAATCAGGAGCTTAGTTTCGGAGAGGAATTGGCCGACCGGTTTCGCCCTCATTCAACAAGAGCTGTATCGAGAGATTTTTTAAAATGAAGGAGAAAATAAACTGTATATATTTAAAATAAAAACAGCATTATGGTATATATATATATATATATATATATATATATATATATATATATATATATATATATATATACAATGTGTCTTAAAGACTGGGTTCATCTAATCCTAATAGATACTCCCTCTGTTTACACAGGGAGTAGCGCTTTAAACGGACGCGTATCGTCTCCAAGATTTTCAGGTGATATAGCGAGTGAGCATGATTCAAGATGTTAAATGAGTCAATGGTGAAATTCCTTATCGTATTTTTCCGATTCTATATTAATAAGAGCGCAAATACTTTAGAAGACTTACGTAAAACAGAGGAGGTAAGTCAGTCTGTCATTTCGCCAAGTCGTACAAAATAGAGAATGAAAAAATACGATAAAAGTGATGTATATTTTTAATCAAAATTCTACAAGATAATTTTCCCTAATTTTTGGTGTAGATACCATTCTTTAAAAAATCGAAATATGAATCAGTTTTATCGTATTGTTCCGACTCTCCATTATGACTTGTTAAAATGACAGACTGACTTAGAAAATGGAAACTATAATTCCGGAATAAGAATAGCTTAAACTTCATCGGTAGCAGATGTCTGTGTGTTCCACTTGCATTCAGATATTTCTATCTCAGTTGCGATATTGCAGTGAAATTGAGGGAGCGTTGATTTATATATGAAGCATTAAAGTATTTGTTAAAAGTAATATTTTTTGTAAAAAGGGAATTATTGTAGTTTGAAAAAATATTTTTGTAAATCAAGGAGTAACTGAATGGAGTAATTGAAAAGGCAATGTTTGAATTTCAATTATTTTAGTGTTCGGCAATTATATTCTATTATTTCAGAATAAGATTATAGTCAGCGTTATTCGTGCCATAAAAGTAAGAAGAATAAGCTCAAGGAAGCAATTCGTATTACTTAGGGAAAATGTAATGCGTCAAAGGTTTTGTCATTTCCATTTACTTGTGATTTGAAGGACAGACTCTTTAACATATTTTAAAATAAGTTTTATTCACGCCTTCAGTTCACCAGCAATAGCAAGAGGTTAAGAACAAGTTTGAAGTTTAAGATTAAGAAAAGGGTTCCATGACGCTTGTAAGTTTGAACGAGCGCGTGGCACATCCGCTCGGGTTGGTGTCTTGAATCCAACTGTTTAGAAAGCGGAGAAAAAACTGTTTAAATAGTCCAAAGAAAATACATACAAGACAACGTGTTCTGATTGGATAATAGATAAATCAACCCGCACATATGTAAGCTTACACGAAAGAAAATAGTTCATCAACATAAAACTGCTCGAACACTTAATAACCTTCCAGATGAAATATAAATGTTAAAATTATGTCGGCCATAGTTAGAAATCTAGCCGTTTACTCCTTTTATTATTTTTGTTCACTCTTTAATTTTCTTATTCCAATATTACATTGTCATTTGTTTACTATTGCGCAGATTAGCTTATAATTTTAGATATGCGCATGTGTTAGTGTTGCCATATGACGTGTCAAGATTCACTAAATTTTAGTAAAAATTATCGGAGTTAGAACCAAAACATCGATTTGCATATAATTCTAACACGCAGGTTATATTTTTCATTTACGTAAGTGGCAGAAACATTTAAAGAATGTTATATCATCGAAATTCAGTTTAGTCACAATCAGTAGCACCTCGTACTTTTAGGTTTTGGGGAAATACTTTTAAAGTAGCACCTCGTACCTTTAAGTTTTGGGGTGTACGTTTTCAGTGGGAATTACTTTTAAAGTTCTTTTCTATACTTTTCAGCAAGAAGTGTTTTTTAAAGTATGGATTATTGTGTAACGGTTTTGGGAGTACTTTTTTTTCATAGGGCGTACTTTTTTGGTGTTGTTTTTCAGTAGTGAGTACTTTTTTTAAATAAGGGAGTAATTCTTAAAATAGGGAGTAATTTTGAAGAGTTTTGAAGAGTACTTCTTCAGAAAATTCAGTTAAAAATTTTTAAACTTGAAGTTTAAAAAATATTTTTTTGTTTTCCAAACTGTTTAAATCTTCGAGTAAAAATTAATTATTTCTTTCAAATTAAACATTTAATATATTTTAACTCAACATATTTGTTAAAATCAAAACCTTAAAGAATTGTAAAAAGCATT
The DNA here is from genome assembly GCA_963556195.1 of Sepiola atlantica. Taxonomy (NCBI): domain Eukaryota; kingdom Metazoa; phylum Mollusca; class Cephalopoda; order Sepiida; family Sepiolidae; genus Sepiola; species Sepiola atlantica. The sequence continues at coordinate 33,579,667 of OY744527.1, read as the reverse complement.
TTGTCTATTTATAACATTATCTGATCGAGCACCGTTTTTTCTTTGAATACAAGTAATAAAATAAAAAAATTAAAACTCGATTGATGAATAAATTATTCATGTATTTAAAATACTTAATTAAAAATGAAAATGTAATAAGTAACTTAAAGTTTCAAAATCCTGTTAAAAAATAAAAATTTCGTAAAGTAACAACGTTCATTAGTTTATTATGTCCATTGATAAGTTATATGTGAGCCAGAAACACGTGCCCATGGATTACTTTTATGTACGTATAAAATCATTAAAAGTATATATATTGATGGAAAATACGTCCTATAAAGTTAAGGGCGACTAATAATGCAATTTTCTGCATCTTAATCACGTCGGAAGTGAGACAATCGAAATAGTAGTAAGCAAAAAACAACGAACGCTGCAATCACCAATAAAATAATTACATAAACATACATGAAATATTTAAGTGATAAAAATCGCATATATTACCAGACAGGGTGCATTGGTACAATGGTAAAGACGCGGTACTATAGACATCAATATCGAAGGTTCGAGCCTTGTCTAAGCTGATGACGGTTGTGAGCCAGAAAACCCCATTGAATACGTTTATGTACATATAAAATAAATGAAAATATATATAAGGAAATGTGTTATTGTTTAGCATTTTTGCGCATGTGTGGGTTTGCGGGTGTGTGTGTATGTGTTTTAATATTTTTAAATTTTTATTATTTTTGCTTCGCTTGGTCAAAGTCGTGTGTGTTTATTAAGTACGTGTTATTTTGACCTTTATTTTATCGGTCATCTCCATTTCTTGAAGTGTATACATTTTCTTTCAGAATTTATTATTTTTATCTCCTTTTTTATCTCCTCTTTATCTTTATCTCCTCTTTATCTCCTCTTTAAATCTATTTCCTCTTTATCTCCTCTTTTCATCTCCTCTTTTTATCTCCTCTTTTTATCCTCTTTTTATATCTTCTTTATCTCCTCTTTTTATCCTCTTTTTATCTCCTCTTTTTATCCT
>OY744527.1:33571155-33573655 GCA_963556195.1 Sepiola atlantica | reverse complement strand
ATAAATGTATACAACAAAATAGAATAAATGTATATAACAAAATAAAATAAATGTATATAACAAAATAAAATAAATGTATATAACAAAATAGAATAAATGTATATAACAAAATAGAATAAATGTATATAACAAAATAGAATAAATGTATATAACAAAATAAAATAAATGTATATAACAAAATAAAATAAATGTATATAACAAAATAAAATAAATGTATACAACAAAATAGAATAAATGTATATAACAAAATAAAATAAATGTATATAACAAAATAAAATAAATGTATATAACAAAATAGAATAAATGTATATAACAAAATAGAATAAATGTATATAACAAAATAGAATAAATGTATATAACAAAATAAAATAAATGTATATAACAAAATAAAATAAATGTATATAACAAAATAAAATAAATGTATATAACAAAATAAAATAAATGTATATAACAAAATAGAATAAATGTATATAACAAAATAGAATAAATGTATATAACAAAATAGAATAAATGTATACAACAAAATAGAATAAATGTATATAACAAAATAAAATAAATGTATATAACAAAATAAAATAAATGTATATAACAAAATAGAATAAATGTATATAACAAAATAGAATAAATGTATATAACAAAATAGAATAAATGTATACAACAAAATAGAATAAATGTATATAACAAAATAAAATAAATGTATATAACAAAATAAAATAAATGTATATAACAAAATAGAATAAATGTATATAACAAAATAGAATAAATGTATATAACAAAATAGAATAAATGTATATAACAAAATAAAATAAATGTATATAACAAAATAAAATAAATGTATATAACAAAATAAAATAAATGTATATAACAAAATAAAATAAATGTATATAACAAAATAGAATAAATGTATATAACAAAATAGAATAAATGTATATAACAAAATAGAATAAATGTATACAACAAAATAGAATAAATGTATATAACAAAATAAAATAAATGTATATAACAAAATAAAATAAATGTATATAACAAAATAGAATAAATGTATATAACAAAATAGAATAAATGTATATAACAAAATAGAATAAATGTATATAACAAAATAAAATAAATGTATATAACAAAATAAAATAAATGTATATAACAAAATAAAATAAATGTATATAACAAAATAAAATAAATGTATATAACAAAATAGAATAAATGTATATAACAAAATAGAATAAATGTATATAACAAAATAAAATTATGATTGATGGGGGTGATTATACTTTGGGTTTCACTTGGAAACATCGTTTTAAATTAAAAATTCTCAACAGAAATGTAGAAAACCAAATAACTATGTGTTGTTTTCCTTTTCTCTGAAGTAAATTGATTTACCTTAAAGCTTTTGAATATTAAAAATACATTTTCAAGTTGAAACATTTTTTCTTATTTTATTAACTTTCTCGTTCGAGATAAATCCCTCTTGTGTACTGTCCGCCGAGTTGTTGTTTGCGGTTGGTTTAAATGTCTCTTGTGCTACAAGCGATTACATGGAATGGGCTATGAAATAAAACTTTGCACTTAGAAACATAGTTTTAATTTGAAATTATCAATTGAAATGTAGAAAACCAAATAACGATGTGTTATTTTTTCCAAAATAAATTTATTTACCTTAAAGACAAACTCACTTTCGACTTTTAAAAAGTAATTTTCATGTCCCAATCCCAAGAGGCGTTTATCTCCAACAGAAATGATAAAAGAATACGAAAACAAAGTTTCTATTTGAAAATGACTTTTTAAGAGTCGAAAGCTTGTTTGTTTTTAAACTAAATACATTCATTTCTGAGTAAAAACATCGTTATTTTGTTTCCTACATTTCAATTATTAATGTATATATAACAATATCAATTTTAAATTTAATTAATATTAAATTATTTTTACCTACATACGCCAGCGTTTCAAGCTTTCGCTCGCATCAGTGTAGGGATGATAATCTCAGACGGTCGCATGGTTCGAACCCCTGCCACAGAACATAGACTCCGCAAGCAAGCGCTATAACTATTAGGCCACCATTGGGCGATCATGCGATACGATTGTGTTAATCCATCGAATTATTGTAAAAAGAGAATCTTAAACTAATATCTAAAAGAATAATATATAAATCAAAAGGGGACGGTTAAACATTAATTTTTATTGTGATTGTATGAATCTGAAAGTGATGAATTTTATCGAATAAAACCGTATAAGGTAAATTGAAAACAGTTTTATAATTTTATAGACTACAAAAATTAATTAAGAATCGAGAATTATGAATAAATATACGAAAGTAAAGTTTACAAGAAAAATAATAGATGCAAAATTTGAAATTAGGTATTTCCTAATAATTCATATATTAAAAATATTATTAATGGGTCAATAGACTTAGACGATAGTTAAAATAAAAAAAATAATGAAAAAAAGTAATTTAATAATCAAAGCTGATTTGATTAAAGGAACCGGATATTATTTATCGAAAATG
>OY744527.1:33543655-33566155 GCA_963556195.1 Sepiola atlantica | reverse complement strand
GCTTGACAGACCAACGAAAATGATATTTCAATCCTAAGCTTGACAGACCAACGAAAATGCTTAACATTCAATTTTAAATTTAAGTGTGACAGAACAAAGAAAATTATTTTTTTAAAACTTAAGTGTGACAGACAAAACAAAATGCAATTTCAAACGTAAGTGTGACAGACCAAAGAAAATTACTTTTTTTAAAACTTCAGTGTGACAGACAAAACAAAATGCAATTTCAAACGTAAGTGTGACAGACCAAAGAAAATTACTTTTTTAAAACTTAAGTGTGACAGACAAAACAAAATAAAATTTCAAACGTAAGTGTGACTGACCAAAGAAAATTACTTTTTTAAAACTTAAGTGTGACAGACAAAACAAAATAAAATTTCAAACGTAAGTGTGACAGAACAAAGAAAATTACTTTTTTTTTAAACTTAAGTGTGACATACAAAACAAAATGCAATTTCAAACATAATCGTTACAAACCAACGTATTTGTCAAGCTAATATAGCTTGACTAGCGACGAGATAATGTTATTTCAATTTGAAGGATGACCGACCGACATCACTTTTAATAAAAATACGAGGACACTTCTAAACAAAACAATAAAAAACAACAGACTAATGTCACGGATAAGGGATCCATTAGAAGAAAAGATTATGGTTCTGAGCCGGGGAGGGGAAAAAAATGAAGAAAACGAAAGTTTAGAGAAAGAAAAAGTGAAAATAAATTAACTTTGATCCATGAAACAAAAAAAAATGGCGGCGGCTTTTAAAAGCGCTTTGCTGCTGATGAGAGAGGAAGAAGGAGGGGGGGCTTCAGAAAACTTTATTTAAAATGTGTCATGAGGAAAGCATCAGAATGGTGGCTCGGTTGATAGAGGCTTGTAAGAATTAAGGTGAAGAAGTCCGGCATTATAATAATTATGCTATTATCGGTTTATAAAGTAAGACTTTGACACACAGTTAATAGTGCTACTGATATTTTAGTCGTTACTATCTGTTCCTACCTAGTATAGTGTTTAATTAATCAAATAACAGAAAAATGATTTCTTCTTATTTAAATTATTAGCGGACCCCTGGAAATTCCACGGAGCTTTCTACACGAATCTGTATAATTTACAATTAATAATGATATTCCTTGTGAAGTAGTAATTTTCTCTCAGAGGTCAACAGTATTAAGAGAAACACTACTCTATCTCCTTCCATAAAAATAACTGTCATTATTAGTTGAAAATTTCTGAAATAAATAACACGGTATATTTTTTCTATATTTATTTATTTAAAATTCTAGCAATTAATCCCTTTTTTATTGTCTGCCTTGTTACCATAAAAGTAATTGTCAGTTAAATATTCTTCAAATTAATAAAACGAATGTCTCTGTTTGAAAAAGTTTTGATTTAAGACTATATTGTTTTAGTCAACAGGATGGCATAGTTTGATTGTGGAACAATTCATTTTAAAATAAGTAAAGTCGAAATTGGTTGCCTTAGTGACATCAGATTAATCACCAATCACTTTCAAACGTTCAGTGTTTTTTTGTTGCTTCCTACTATTTCGATTGTTTCACTTCCTAAGTGGTTAAGATGCAGAAAATTGCATTATTAACAACGAACGCTGCAATAACCAATAGAAACAATCACATAAAAATCGTACATATTTCCAGGCAAGGCGTCATAGCCTAAAGGTAACACGCCAGACTATTGACATCAACATCGAAAGTTCGTCTAAGTTAGCCATGCTGATGACAGCTGTGAGCCAGAAACATGTGTCTATGGATTACATTTATGTACGTATAAAATTAATATATATATATATATATATATATATATATATATATATATATATATATATATATATATATATATATATATAAATCGACAGACAGACTGTTTCGCCGTATCACAAATCGGGATTGAAACTTGACCGTTTTGACGAAAGTCGGCGTTTCTAACCACTTGGTAATCATCTGACTGCTGCTGAGATTAAGCCCAACTACAATGATAAACATTGTCATATATATATATATATATATATATATATATATATATATATATATATATATATATATATATATATATATATATATAAATTCCCTCCGGGGATGAAACGCAGAAGCCTCTGTGTATCTTAATTGCCATAAATATATTTTCATAGCTAACTACCTACCTCTACTTACGTATCGAGCACTGTTGAAGTAAATACTGAGAATTGATTCATAAAAAAAATATATCTCCTTAGAAAATTTTATGTGGACACATGAAATAGTAATATATATATATATATATATATATTAGTACTTCATGTATCCACATAAAATATTATAAGGAGATATATTTTTTATGTATCAGCTTTCAGTATTTACTTCTACAGTGCTCGATACGCAAGTAGCGCTAGGTAGTAAGCAATGAAAATATATATGGCAATCAAGCTACACAGAGGCTCCCGTGTTTCATCCCCGGGGGGAATCGTCAGGCTATATATATATATATATATATATATATATATATATATATATATATATATATATATATATATATATACCGTTAAATGTCATGGATGTCTTCTATCTGCATATTTTTCCTTGATCCTTTCTAGTTGTTCGATTAAATTTCGAGTTTCAAGATGGAACTGGCAGATGAATTTACCGTATTCGCTGTGTACCTTAGTATTCTCGGTTCTTTCGGAAGACATCTTCAGCGGGCGTGTATTGACACCGTGAGGTTTGTTGTAGGATTAATAGAGTATTATTATTATTAGTTTATATATATAAAATGAAGTGATATTTTCCCTTATTTCATTGACCGGTTTATATTTCTATGCAAAGGCTACGTATGCAAATCTGCTTCGGCACTAGTTTAGCTTACTAACTGATGCGTGTTTTCAGAAACTAACATTTATTTTCGTTTACTTTACTTTATTTTATATTTAGTTCAACTCAATAATTTATCTTAAGATAGTCACCCACGCAGGAAGTTGGAAGAGTTTTAATTCTTATATCCATATCTACAATCACTGCCACCAAACCTACACCGATAATACTTTTTTAATATGACGCTTACATTGGTAACCTCGTTCTCATTTCATATTCCGATCCAAATTATACTCTTAATATACACTCGAAACAAGCGATGCCCCCGTCTACTTACACTCTTTATTCTCTTAGACGCGCTTTGATTAGTAATATTATAAGTAATATTTTATTTTACTTTTGCGCCGTGCCTGATTCTGATATTCTCGATTAAGCGATCAAATGACTACCACAATTACATTTATCGAACACTACTGCTCAGTTCAAGTTCCGTTCAAATACCAAGGATTCACGGAGTACTTACTTTTCGCTTTAAGTATCAAAAGTTTCTATAACTACTGATTTTTAACAGCAGCGATGACATTTGTGTTTCGTTTTTATTCTTTCTTTTTTACAAAGTATTTTCATTAGAAAAATCAAAATCATATTTTTGTTTAAAATTTTCACATTGCATGATTCTGGTATTCCGTCTCATCATATTAACAGATTAGCCGATTTACTTTTAACGAACACCGCTTGCCTCTGTTCATTCTAATTAATCGCCCACTGTTTGCCGTTGATCATTCTAAGTAGATTACACATGATAAGCGTTCTTGTAAAAATTATATATTATAATAAAACAAAATACATGCTAAACTACTTTAGTTCTGGAATTGAGTTATGCTTGAAAAAACGTCCATTATAATTATTCGAATTAGCTGTAATTTATAATTAACTGACAATTCACAGACCTCTCTCTTAGCTATTATGCATGCTGTTCGCTTTCTCACTCAATGTTGATTCAATCACACTCAAATATTTCTCTGTGAGCATCATTTAGAGAAAGAATACTCTCTCTTTCAAACTTATTTACATATTTTTGTTCGGTCAAACAATAGACACGTATGTAAATTAGATAGAAAAATAACAGGTTGCTTGTTGTACAATTTCTGACAGAGTAAAAAAGTGAAACAAACAAATAGTCGACAAATAACTGTTACCACGGGCAAGAAAAGTTACTTTTCTACCTACCTGACTTTGTGTGTGTTTGTGTTTAAAGTATTTTAAAACGATTTTATTTACATGTTTTTTCGATGCCCTCCCAGTCTTGTAAACCGGCCATTAATTTAATGGAAGTGAAACCTTGAGGTCGTAGAGCAACTAAAAATTGGAAATGTAAACAAAAATAATAAAAATATACAGATCTGTTGAAAATTAAATTTTTGAAACCAATAATGACAGTTATTAGCTGTATTTTGGTTAAAGTTTCGATTTTTGAGTTGTTCTACGACCTTAAGATTTAACTTCGACGCCATCTTTGAAAATGGCGGGTTTAGAAAACCCGATATAGCATGTAAATAAAAGCTCTTTGGCATATTTTAAAAGACCTAAAATAGGCAGGTAGGAAGAAAAGTAAATTTTCCTGCTTGTGGTAACAGTTATTTTTTAGATTATTTGTTTTTTCACCCCTTTTTATGTCTTCTAGAAATTGTACAACAATCCCGTCACTTTACTTCTATATTATCCGTAAATCGTAGTACAGAGAGTTATTCTTTTTATTCATGCAAGAAAAATATCTTAACAAATAAATCACAGTTAACGAATTTTCGAATAAAGTCAAGGTAGAACAATATATTATATGCAACTTATCAATATTTGAAAACGCAACATCTTCTTAAGGTGGGAAGTTTAGATTCTGAAATATTAATTACGTCTAGCCGGAATAGTTTGATTATTTCTTTAATAGCAAACGCTTCTGGGGTTGCCTGGAATGGCAGAGAACCTCCTGGATCTCCTTCTACGAACCCTGAAACCCATATTATCATTTTTATAATTATTTCCAATTAATAGTTATAAATAAAATAAAGTTATACGTGCTCTTTTGCTGTTTATTATGATCGTCGCATACGCATATCTAACGATATTATTTTAAAAGCCCCCCCCCCCCAATATAATGCTTGACCTTGGTAGAGGTCTTTTTTTTACATTTGTATCACGTGACCGAGGGTCAGACAGTCATATCACAAATCCGCCATTTTATGATAAAGACAAATGTGTATTTATTGTATATAAATAAATATAAATCCGTCCCGTAACACAAAAGTTAGCGCGTAAAAAAGCGTTCTTCTTTTTCTAGAATCCGGTCGAAACAATTTCAAGTGGGGAGTAGAAGCGAGAAAGCAAATAGCAAGTAAGGCAAACCCCGCCACCTGGAATAAATTCAGGAATAATCTCCCACATTATAATAAGAAGTCAACGGTGGTTGTTTTCTATTTAATTAATCAGAAATTATGATAATAATTTATATATCTATATATTAATAGGATAGCGTTTGTATTCGTGTGTCACCCTTACATGAAAAGCTCTGCGCATGCGTGCCGCACCTAGATTTGGAAAAGCATTCAAGTCACCTGATTTTCGTAATATTTACAAGTATTTCTTTTTGGCGCAATGGTCAGCGGCGTAGGATTTTGACGTCGTTTTTTGACGTCGACCCGACTGGTTTATAGTTTGATACCAGTCGGGCGATTTTTTTCTACATCGAAGGGGGGGGAAGTAGGGAGGGGACGACCGGGAAGACACATATTAATACGATAGCGTATGTGTTATTTTGTGTGTCACACTTACATCAAAAGCAACAACCTTCCGAATCTTTGTATGCTACTCATGAATTAGAGTCAAATTAAATTTAATCAAAAGCATTTACAAAGTAATGTATTGGTTAGGAACAAGATAATTAGTATTGAAAACATCATTTCGTGTAATTTACACGGATCCCGCTAGTGAAAAATTAAATTATTAACGTAATTCTATGATTTTACATCCATATTAGTGCGAACACTGGCGAAGCATATTTTTTCCGTAATATTTTACTGAGAAGTACATTGGTATAGAATAGCTTGTTCGATTTCCTTACGATAATGAGTTCTTAAGGTTAAGTCAGTTGAATAAAAAATAGCACTTTTTGCATTTCCTTACGATATGAGTTCTTAAAATTAAGTTAGTTGAATAAAAAATAACACTTTTTGCATTCACTATGTTTAAATTTATACTCTTGCAAAATATGAGTAAAATAATAATAATTATTGATATCACATATATTTTAGTTTAAAACAGTCGAAACATAACCCCTATATTTATTTCGCCAAATATCACTGCCTAATGAGATTCAAGTCTCGCGAGAAATACGTTGCAGACAACTATGTTGTCAGACACAAAATCACGCATGCGCAGTTTACCCAAAAGATTCCATTTTTAATATATTTTTAATTCGATTCTTTTTCCTTTTCTCTCGTTTACAAGAATTGCGATTAAATACATACAGCCCAAATTAGACAAGGCCACAAACATTTGTAAAGATTGCGAGGCTCCAGTCGGGCGACCAAATGGTGGCCGAAATTAAAATCGGTTTGTTGAAATTTGTGCGCGGAACGTGTGCGCTGTTTATCGAGTCGCACTGAAAAGACAATTTGTTTTGAAAAATTTTAGTCGATTTATCATGGCGAATTTTGCTGGCTGCTCCGTCCGGGAACCGAAATCAATCAATCATGCGATCAGTTGGACGCATGGATCGATTCGTAAGGCAATCCGGAGCGCTCGATTTGGTCTTACAGCAAACAACAGCTACTTAGCCCATCTCGTAAATATACGCGGATTTATTTGTATGTTAACGAAGAAGTTAAAAGATAAACAGAAACGAACGCGTGACGCCCATCACTTAAAAACTGCTTATCATGATACACTTCCAGCACTCGGTCATTATTTCTTCATATACATTATACTATATATATATATATATATATATATATATATATATATATATATATATATAGTCTCGGAAGTTTCTCAACCATTAAAACTAAAAACAAAACACCCCCCCCCCCCAAGAAAAACAAAACCTTAAGTCCCAAGTCGTTCAGTGGAAAATCACTCATGTAAGTCAATTTAGTTTTTACGGTTATTATATTAGTTTGCTTCTAACATTATTTAAGGGATCATCAGTTGCTTACCATGAAAAACTGTTTCGGGAATTTCAAAACAAGACAGTATTTAATTTCATGGCTTCCCAGCAGAGTTGATCAGACCCCACTTCCCTTAAAGGGCAAGAATATAAACGTTCCGTATACTAAATCTAAGTTTTGTTCCGTATAAATGTTTTGCTAACTTATATCAGTTATTAAAAAAAAATAAAAATAAATAAATAAATTAAAATATATATATATAAATAAATAAATAGATAAAAAATAAAATTTCCTCCTTACCTGTGTTGTTCGTTTGTCTAATAAAATTTATCCGTTACTTACAAAAATGTTGCTGCATTTTAAAGTGGTTAGACGAATCCATTACACTACTTTTTAGGTGATTAATGTATTTTTAGTTTTAGTTTTATATTAAAAATATAAAAAATATCAACATATCAAAATATTAAAAAACAAAACAAATTTAATTATATATATATACATATATGTACTATATATAGGATCAGATAAGGCAAATGTACATACTTAGGTAGTATACAAATGAACAAGTGTTAACTCATCTTTAAAGATATAAGTGCGATCAAGTCAAGTTTAAAACATTATGTACTCAGAAATACTGCATGTATCATATGAGCTCAATGTTTGAACCTATTAGATCAAACAGAGCTATTATATAGTGAATGGAAATAAATAAATGACATATTATTTATATTATTTCTAGGTACTCACCATCAACAATATTTTGGGTGCATGATCGTTTCTAAGACGAAATAGGTTTTCCTCATCAATTATGGAATCAATAAAAGTTTTTTATCCTAGAAACGATCGTACGCCAAAAATATTGTTTACGTTTAATTCCGGTAACTGATATGAATAATATGTCATAAATTTATTTATTTCAATTCGCTATATATATTTATATGTATATAAGTGTGATCAGTCAACGGAAAATCATGAGCACGCAAGTGAGTGAAAAAATAATAGAAAAATAATAAAAACTGACAAATAAACGAATGATTTACAATTTTGTGTTGAGTTTATTAGACGATTTTCGTAGCAAAGTAAATCCCAATTTTTTTTTTTTTTTTTTTTTTTTGTGTTACGGTATTCTGTAGGCACTATTCGGGCACTATTCAATTCTCCAAGCCTTCAAGTTTGAACAGAGTTCTTGAAAACGGCGAGCCATATATATATATATATATATATATATATATATATATATATATATATATATATATATATATGATAATTTTATTTACACATACATGTACGAAATCTGCGACACTGGCATGTCGATGTTATCGATCAACAGTTACTATAAACTGAGATCTCATCAGGTAGAGTTAGAATCCGATCTTAACCTCAGCTCATTCTCTCCAAATATGATCTGAGGTAAGATCGGATTCTAACTCTGCCTGATGAGATCTCAGTTTATAATAACTGTTGATCAATAACATCGACATGCCAGTGTCGCAGATTTTGTACATGTCTGTGTAAAATAAAATTATCATATCTATTTATCTATTTTGATATTGAGCACTTTTTATAAACCCGGTTAAAATTCTCTGGATTACCACCCTGTGGATATTTTTTACCTGGATTATTACCATTATATATATATATATATATATATATATATATATATATATATATATATATATATATATATATATATATATATATATATATATAAATTACAGATTAGTGTTATATCATACTGTGGTTTAATGTCAATTTCAGAGCAAGAAAACTTACACGCGTTTCTGTGAAAATTCCTAGCATACTAGAGCAAATTGAACCAGCTACACGAAAATCTGAATTAAAAGTCTGTTGCAAATGAAAACCATACACTATCAAGTCGAACATTCATACATAGAAGCTTTTAGAAATGTTCAGGATTGCACTAAAAACGTAAACGGCTAAAAGTCGGTGATACAATCCAAACTTCAGTTTCAGAAAATAAAAAGTAGAATGTCCAGACAAAGCTCGGATGCTCATCAAAAGGTCCACTGGACAAACTCTCCAAAAGTCAAGACAAACTCAGCGAAAATTACTAAATAAATATCAAAAAGAAATTCTTACATCTGGTAGACATAGGCGATTTTGTCTTTATATATATATATATATATATATATATATATATATATATATATATATGTGAAAGGAAGGATGTTAGGATGAAGGTAATCCGACGTGATGGGAAATGAAAAAGGAAAAACCAAAAAGGATGTTTTTTTATATATTCATCAACGTTTCGTCTTTATTTTTAAGACTTCTTCAGGATGATAATATTAAGAAAAATGTCATGCAAGTACGTGAAAATATTGGGTTTACATGATGGGTTGATAGGAAGAAGTAGTAGCCACTGCTGGAAGCAGTAGGACCGGGGTTCGGGCTTAGTGAAGTCAGTAGCATGAAATGAAATAAATGTGGATAGTTCTGAGTGAAAAAAGTGGAGGGGTGGGGATGAGAGGGAATAATGTAGATTGCAGTGAGTAAAAAAGTGGAGGGGTGGGATGAGCAGGAATAATGTAGATGGCAGTGAGTGAAGAGGTGGAGAGATGGAGAAAGAGGAGGGGAGGCTCTGTGATTTTGGTGAGTGGGTACTGTTATGGTTTTAGAAAAGATTTGAAAAAGTTAGGTGGTTTGAGAGTGGGAGAGATGGGTGGGTAAGAGAGTGAGAGAAGTAGTCGAGAGGATGAAATGGATATACATATATATATATGTATATATATATATATATATATATATATATATATATATATCATTGTTTCAAATATTTTGTACTTTGTGTTTTATTTTCTTCAGATCAATCATCCCGAGGAAGTTCTGAAATAAAGACGAAACGTTGATGAATACATAAATAATATTTTTGGTTTTCATTTTATATTTTCCATATATATATATATATATATATATATATATATATATATATATATATATATATATATATATATATACTCGTTCTAGTTTTTTAACCTACAAAACTATATGCGAGGATAAACAGCTTTACTTTTTGTCCCAAGTCCTTCGTTGGAAAAATCCTGCTCTTGTAAATCAATTAATTTCTTGTAATCACTGTACTAGTTAGCTTCAAAGAATTTACGCTGGACTTAATATTTTTGTAGAGATCATCAGTTCTTTAATATGAAAAACCGCTTCGGCGATTTAAAAACAACATATTTTATCTCATGGCCCTCAACACCACCTCGCTTTAAAAGCAAGAAAAAAAACATTCCCGATATTAGATCTAGTTTTTGTCATATTATCATTAATACATACAAGGTCGTCAATAAATCGCCTGCAACCATGATAGTTATACGCTCTAGATATATCATATTTTATTAATGATGACATACATATGTATCTATGTAGATTGAGATTAGAGAAAATGTTGCAGGATCCACATGGGAATATTATTAGTATTATTTAGTTTTCTATTTGAAAATATTTCTCTTTGATAACTTGGAAACACTATTCTTGTTTTTACACCAATTTTGAAATGTGTATGTATCTGCCCTTCTCTTCTGCAAAAACTAAATCTATAGTTTTATCTAATTCTTTTAATAAGTGTTTTGATGTGGTATGTTTTGTATACAAAATCCTAAAATCCTATGTTTCAATTGATTCATTCTTTTTACGAGAATTCATACGATCATCTTTTTCTTTCACTAGAGTTTATATTACTATCAAATTTCCGTTTGTCATGGAAATTATTAATTTGATTAATAATTAATTTAAAAACTTTAAACACATCTTGGAGGCAACAATAACACGGCCGTCAACTGTGTTTTTGTGCATTTTTGGTATCCAATTCATTCATGGAAGTTTTTTTTCCTCCCACTTCAGTCCTAATTTTCCACAAATAACGGTGTTGTTTAAAATGATACTATCAGGTTAAAAATTACTTTATAAGTATCAAAAACATAACCTATAATTTTTACTTTCAACAATAAACGCTGTATATTGTATAGTTTTCAGATAAAAGCTATATTATTTGCTGCGTTAACTATAAGAACTATTAAAAACGTATTTTGAAGTATTTGGAGATTTATAATTATTTGTTAATTTCTAAGGAATTCAAATAGTCAACGACTTTCCTGGAACAATGCGAAAAACGTTCTTTGCGCGTTTCTCCGCTGTCTTAAAAAAATCTCTTCTTTATCCAGCTTTTCGTTCATTGGCTGTTGACACCTGAGTATGATTCGACGAAGAATCGAAAACGTTCATGAAACCTATGGAACATTTATTAATTTTTTTGATTTTAATACAAAAATTGAAAAAATAAAGAAAAAGTATAATCAAACAGATGAGTTCTGTTATTTGAAACAATGTTTGTATGTATATATATATATATATATATATATATATATATATATATATATATATATATATATATATATATAAAAAAAAATGCGTTACGTATTTCAGACGAAATATAGACGAATTTTAAAATACAACTTTTTAAAATACAACTCTTTCAAAAGTACAAAACTATGAATAAGTAAACAAATAATAAATAAATAAAATAAAACACTTAATAAAATAAAATAAAACATCTAAAAAGTAAAAATAAAAAATAAAAAAATAAAACACTTCATAAATCCACCCTAACAAATATATAACTCTGACCCAGGTACTTTCTTCAAAAGGGACGCTTCAGCAATGAACCGTTTAACGGTGAATTCCCTTTGTTTTCATTTCGAGACGCTGAAGATTTCTTATGGACTGTAGACGAATTTTTAAAATACAACTTAAAAGTTGTATTTAAAAAAAAATCGTCTCTTTAAAATATACAAAACTATAAATCAATAAACAAATAATAAATTTAAAAAATCATTAAAAAAAATCCCAACCAACAAATAGATAACTCTGAGCCGGTACTTTCTTCAAAAGGGATGGTTCAGCAATGCACCGTTTAACGGTTACTTAAAACGTCGTTCCCCCCGTTGTTTTCTATTTCGTTATGGGCTATATACCATTTTAATTTTTTTAAAGTCAGTCCATCTGGATAGAACCGCGGTACGACTCTGAAATATGTAACATATAGTTATTTAAATAAATTATTTGTATTAAGCTGACACTTTTCTGCGATCGAGGACTTTAGTGATTTCTTTTCAACATAATCTGACACACACACACTATATATATATATATATATATATATATATATATATATATATATATATATATATATATATATATATTATACATTTATTTTAGTTAACACAAAGGTGTATGTTATAGCCCAATAGCGTACGACTAGAGTTTACGACTAAAGTTAATGCAACATCATATAAACCCTAGTTATTTAGGGAACAACATTCTATATATCTTGCAATTTTCATGATATACAATGACCGGGTAGAAGTCTTAAGTAATTCGTAATTGTATTCTTAGTATCGCCAGTACTGAGGATCGAACCTTCAAACTCCTTCTGTATAACGTCCTACCAACTGAGCTATTTGACTTTCTTTTTATAAATAGATTTTTAAACATTACCATAACAAAATAATTATAGCTTTGTTGTTATTTAATAGATTTATAATTTACACCATGTTTCAAAACATGAATTCAAACATAAGCGATAAAAAATGGATGAATGGGTAAACATTATCAATTGAGTTGGAATATTACAATTCGAGCCGTACGGCCCATAATTCTAATATATTAAATTTATTTTATTTTTATTATTTAATATATATATATATATATATATATATATATATATATATATATATATATATATTAAATGTTTATATCTGTTTTATTCACATTAAATATTGATATCTTATCGGAGAAATTTATTCTGCTATCTAATTCACATACGTGTTAACGGTATTTACGAACACACTATGCAGATGAGCTGGGAAAGAGGGATACCTTCTTTACATTAGATGAAAAGAAAGAATCTCTCTTTCTATAAATGCCAACATAGACATTCAGAAATATTAGAGAGTGGTTGAACCAACCCACAGTTGGAAAGAGCGAGATAAATATTCATGCTATAACCGAATTAAAGAGAGATCAAAGTGAAAGATAGATGACTTGTTCAGTTAATTACTAATTACGACTAATTATAAGAATTAAAATGCGATTTCTATCAAACATAACTTAATCTAGGAACTAAAGATTATTCTAGCAATTATTTGGTGTCATTAAAGTTGATAGTAAACAAATCTAAAGGAAACAAACTTTGATTAACTCAGCTTTTGTATAATAATGATTGGTGAATATAAATTTTTAAATGCAAAACATATATCAATGTATATATGTGTATTTTAAAGTCTGGAACCAATATCGCTTATAGATGTAAAGATACAGAATATAAACAAAAACAGAACACTTCATTTGTAAACACTTAATTAAACACATAATTAAACACTTAGTTAAACACATACTTAAGGTTCTGTCATACGGCCGTTGAACATCCAAGCCACCTAATGTCTGGATACAAGATCCTTTCGGCTGGTGGTCATTACACTGCCAGCCACAACAAAGTATGTAGATACCTACATTGGAAGATCTGCGGAGAGATGCAGCTGGAAAGATAACTGAACATCTGGGAACATGAACCCTCACCCATAACATCGAATGAATAAGTGACAGTGTTCTATGATAAAGACATACAGGCGAGCAGATACATAAAAGATAAGCCCACCAAACCAGACATTGTCATCTGGAACAAACCAGAAAGGACGTCTCTCATCATTGACGTAACTGTCCCAAACGACCATGGCTTCAATAGAGCCGAACGTGAAAAAATAACCAAATATCAGGACCTCAAGAATGATTTAAAAATAACATGGTCCCTGAAAGAAATAAAAAACATGCCGCTTGTGGTGTGGGCAACTGGTCTAATGAAAGAAAATCTAATAAAGTACTTAAGTACAATCCCGGGAAGATTAAACGGTAGGAAAGTACAGATAGCAGCCCTAAAAGGGGCAACCTCTATATTAAGAGAGCCCTCGGATATAAGTTTAACTCATAGGGAAATTAAGTGTTAGCCCCTTGATCTCTTCACATTAACTGAAGTAAAAACAAAAAAAAAACAAAACAAAAAACAATAAGAACACTAGAATTGGAATGTCTACAAGACACTGTCTTCGAGTGTCTTCGAGTGTCTTCGGTCTCTCTGTACAGAAGTTTGTCAGAATAGCTTGGCACGAGGATACTTCCCCCCTACAATTAAACCATGATTAAATATTCAAAATAACATAGTATTCGAAGTCCAAATAAGATCCACTGACTTATACGAGAAATGGTGCACTTACTCCAAGTGATGTTAGATACTCCACCAGACTAGATGAATTCTTGTCCTAGAATCCAGTAAGACCAATAGACCACAATAAAGATACACTATAACATAGTTACGTGGTCAATTGGGGAGGGTGAAATTAATGTTCTTAACTTCTTTACTAACTCAATTGCCTCAGTAGAGCCGAACACGAAAAGATAACCAAACATCAGGACTTCAAGAATGGCTAAAAACAAGATGGCGTCGGAAAGCAATACAAATCATACCAGTTGTGGTAGTGGCAACTGGTATAGTGAAAATGAAATCTAACAAAATACTTAGATACAATCCATGGAAGACCAAACTGTAGGGAAGTATAGATAGCATCTCTAAAATGGACAACATATATTCTTAAAAGAGCCCTTGAATATACATTTAACTCATAGCGACAATTTAAGAGAATCAAGATCCGGACAGAACTAAAAATATTACCCCTAACCCTAACCCTAACACTAACCCTTACCCTTACCCTTACCCTAAACCTAAACCTAAACCTAAACCTAACCCTTACCCTTACCCTAACCCTAACCCTAAACCTAACCCTAACCCTAACCCTTACCATAACCCTAACCCTAACCCTAACCCGACTCCGCAACGCTGGTTGCTAAAATGTTTTGACATTTCTCCGCGTATCCCTTGTATCGTCGTTCGACATTTAATAGGAATTAATACATTGGAATTGTACATATTTATTTGCCTCCCCACGAGGTTAGACTTAGACACAAGATCGGTTTTTAATGTAGGGAAATTCCAGCTCCCTAAAATGGGGTACTCTGGATTTGAACAAAAATAAAATTTGTCTCAGTCTAGAAGTACTTGCTCACTAACCGAGGATAGAAAACAATAAGTGCGGTATTAGAACAGATACTACATTTTTCTCATAGCCAAGAAATCGAATTGTAAATCAAGTATATATTTACAAAAATTGTTTCTCAATACGAAATAAGCTTCCTTTATTTTTCAGACGTATTTCATTCTTGTAGAGTGAGGTGTTTGTCACTCAACATCGCAATTATTCTTTGATTCCCTTTAAATCGTATTATTTGGATTATTCAGGCTATTGTTTGATCATGGATTTTATTCTAACAACGTTTCGACCGATGTAATCTCCGACTTTGTTCAGGTGCAATAAAAAGAGAAAAGCTAAAATAAAAATGTTTGTTAAGAAAATAAAAAAAAGAAAAAGAAAATGGAAATAAAAAATGAAATAAATGTATTGGATTGGACAAAAAGTTCGTTCGTTTTTTGGCTGCTGCCAGTTTATGGGGAATCGAAACATCAAATTTAGAAACATAACCGAGTATATGCAATTCATTTTCAACGCTAGATTTGAAAATCTTGAGAATGTCTGCGATTTGTCTGTTTGTCAAACGGCAATCTTGTTCGACTACAGCTTTCACTTGGTCACTGTTGATCATCTTTGGCCTGTCAGAGCGACAAACATCTCTCGCTGAAGAATTTCATTTTCAGAATCGAGCAAATAATTTCTGGCACACCTGGCACACACACATGGCATATATTTATATAGATTTATGTAGCTAATTTTTCTTTTCTGTAGTAAAAAAAAGCATAAGATGTTGGTAGAGCTCTAATTGAATTTCCATTTCAAGGCCTGAAATACAACAAAAAATGTAAGAACTTTTCTGCTCGAAGGCTTATCACACACTGACGTCAACATACTCGCTAATCCAAATACAAGATTTGAAGAATAGGAATATAAAACGACCTTTAGTAGACCAGAAAGATGATATTGAAAAAACAAAACAAAAACGAATGAACTTTTTGACCAACCCAATATTTAAAGAGAAGAAAAAAGAAAGAATAGAATATTTGAAAAATAAATAGAATGAATAAAGATGAAATAAAAAGGCACGCAGTGAACCTTCCGATATTTTTGTCCGTGTTCTGCTTCAAGGTAAATATGTACAAAGAAAAAAGTCGCAAATCCAACTAATAATGCACAACGATTACGTAAAAACGTCATTGCTGTTGTCATCGATGTCGCTAAGGGTTGCTGGGATCAAACGCTTTCATAATACAACGTGGCCATTTTGCAGGAGAAAACACACATATATATATATATATAAAAAAAAAGATATGTTGACTCTTAAATTGTAACTGCTACTCCCTTAAATTAAAAAAATATTATCTGATTTAAAAAAAAAAGAAGAAAACCAACGCAAAAAACAACAAATGAAGAGAAAGAAAATAATACGTCGGAAATCGTAAAAGAGTTGATTCTAAGAAATGACATCCTAATGATGTGAAAAGAGGGTTATCCTTTATTTGTTTGTTGTTTTTTTTGTATCCCGCCTTTTATTCTATTTTGCCTGCAACCACCAACGGCAAACAAACACTTAAAGGACAACGAGCAAAACCCTCTCGAAAACAGAATTAAGTAATGGAATTAAAACGATGGAGTTGTCATCCCCGTAGACAATTGGCCATCTTTGCTCTCTGCTCCTTACAAAGACCTGCAATCCGACTTTAATCCCCTTCATCTTTTTCAAGGTTTTTATTCGTATTGTGTCGCTTTACTGGCTGTGTTGTATTCTTCCCGCTTTGTTGTACTTGAATCCATTCAGCCAGCATCCCGGAGGGATTTTCGAACGAGATGTTTCATTGAAGTCTTTTCTTTTCACATTCGCACTCCCTTCTCTCTATTCCCCGTCTCTCTATCTCTGCACCTCCCCTTCTCTCTCTCTTTCTCTCTCTCTCTCTCTCTCTCTGTCTATGTGTCTCTTTGACTCTCTGTGTCTCTATCTGTATCTGTCCGTCTGTCTCCTTCTGCCTATCTGTCTGTCTGTCTCTCTCTGCTCCATCACTCTCTAGCTCAGTGTCTCTATCCGTCTCTATCTATTTTTCTCCATCTTTCTATCTCTCTCTCTCTGCCCTCTCTCTCTCTCTCTCTTAAACTTCCATCTTCTTTTATATCTTTTAGTCGCCATTTCTAGTTGTTTCTGTTTGTTGTTGATACTCTGTTTGTCTTTTTGCTAAGAACACATTGTAGTATATGGTCTGATGAAACATTTAGTCTACTCTGTCCTTGGCCAGTGAATGAGAAATCTTTCTAGATTGAGGTAATTGTTATTGGTGCTCTTTTATGTGTTGTTAACAGATAGGAAGAAGGTGAAAAGAAACCGAGAAGAAAAAGAAGGAAAGAAAAGAACGAAATCTAAGTTGTATTAGAAAGAGAGAGAGAGAGAGAGAGAGAGAGAGAGAGAGGAGAGAGAGAGAAAGAGAGAGATGGGGGATTAAAAATGTAGAAAGAGAAAAAGAAAAAAGTAGAAAAAGTGAGAAAAAAGAGAGATAAGCAAATGTAGAAGAGATACTAGAAATAATTGAAAAGGCAGTATTAATAAGAGAGAGAGAGAGAGAGAGAGAGGGTAGAAAAGAAAGAGGGAAAAGGGTAGAAAGTAGAAAACAAAAGAAAAAAGAGAGAGTATAAAATGAAATGAGAGAATAGAAGAGAAAAGGAAAGAAAAGAAAAAGAGAGAGTAGAATAAAAGGAAATAGATGTAGAAATGACGGGAGAAAAAGAAGAATTAGAAAAAGAGAGAGTAGAAAAGAAGAAAAAAAGAGAGGAACAAAATAGAAGAAAATAGAAGAAGAAAAGAAGAAGGAAAATAAGAAAAACAGAAATAAAATAAATAAGAAAATAAAACAAAAAATAATTAAAAAGTAGAATCTCACTCAGCTGAGTGCATACCTCCGCCAAGTTTCAACAATAAAAATAAAAATTACGAAATTGAAATTGGTATTGTCTATCGAAACAAGTGTCATTTTTGGTGTGGGAAACAAAGTCCCCGGAGGTGAATGAACAATTGGTAATACCACTTTTTTGTGGTAGTCAGTCAGCGTCAGGCATTCCGCCTTCCACTGAAAGTGGAAGTTTATAAGGAATCCAATTCACATGCGGCCCCCAGTCAGCATGTATATGCCGGTCAGAAGAGATGATATACAGCGACTAGTATTTCCAAGTGGTCACCCATCTTGTACTGGCCAGGCTCGACGTCGCTTAACTTCGGTGATCTAACAGGAACCGGTGTGTCAACGTGATTATGCTGGAGGTACAAGGTGATTAAATTCTAGAACACTACACCAGCCAAATACGTTTACTTTATTTACTATCGCGGTATCACACGCTTTCAACTGCATTGATTCTTGACTACGACATTTGCAGGATCGTAGTTGACAAGAAGAAATAAAAAAAGAAGAAATATTATCTTCTTTCTAACCCACTTAGCTGATCAAACATACGCGCTGCTTGGCCCTTGCAGTCCACGTGCCCTGACACCTCGACCCGCGCGTCATTTGGACACACTAAAAGGGTCAGTGCGCTACAATGAATTCCTTTTCCCGTCGGCCTAAACATTTCCATGGACACACGTGCCGACACGTCTGGACTTCATTTTGTTTTAAAAAAAGAAATTATATCCCTTGTTATCCGTCTCCCTTCAAAAAAAAATTATTTCGCCGTCATAATTTTTTTCCAATTCTTCATTTTGTTTTTAAACATTAAATTTAATTCTGTTTTTGTTTTCCTTTTTATACAACTTGTGTTCTTTCCTTAATATATTTATCTTTCTTTTCATCGTAATTCTGTTTTATATAGTTATTTTTTACGGTAAGTATAACAGTGTATAGAGGAAATGGTTTTGGTCATTATTTATATGCGCTCAGTAAAAATGGCACTATATATATATATATATATATATATATATATATATATATATATATATATATATGGTACACGTATTGTATTAGTTTCTGTGGATCCGTTGAAACTCTAGTGTTTATAAAATGTGCTCAATGACAAGTAGAGCATTTCTTTAGCATAAGTATTTATTTATACAAACATTATTGGTTACATATGTGCATACATGTTTCGGTTGTACTTTTCACAGTGAGTCATATGTATATATATATATATATGTATATATATATATGTATATATATATGTATATATATATGTATATATATATATATATATATATATATATATATATACAGGGATTTACGGAGCCCTCCAGAAAGGAGCGCACTCCAAGAGCACGCTCCTTTTTGCTGGAGCGAAGGAGAGGAGGGCTCATTTTATATTCAACGGGAGTGGAGCGGAAGCAACTCCATTTGGGACTAAAGAGCGGTGGTTTCATCGCTCCGCGCTCCTCGCTCCAAAATTATTTGTTTTTTTTTTAAACATTAGTTTTTTTATTCAGCAGTAAAAATAAAAATAAAAATAGTTTCAGCTAACATCTTTGAGTAATTTTTATGTATATCGTAAATGTATATGAGAGAGAGAGAGAGGAGAGAGGAAGGGAGAGAGGCAGGGAGAGAAAGAGGGAGAAAGAACGAGAGAGTTACACATGAAAAGAAAACATTTTAAGTTCTTTGTAAATTTTCGCGTGGATATGTTACATTTTTGATAAGGCAGTAGGCAGGAGACACTTTCTTCGACGAATGTCTTCAAATGAGCCAGCGAGTCTATAGATTCTTTGAAGTTGTTTTCTTATAGATTTGAACTTTTTTGTATTTATGATTATTCAATAAGCCAATTTTTCTTTTAATTTACAGACAATTTATTTTTGTACTAAATCTTACTGCTCTTCTTCTTCAAATAAAGGTATTAAAAAAATCTTTAAGGGTAATAATAACTAAAGAAATGTTCGTTTTCATAACATTTGACTCCTACCCATTATATATTATTCCTCACCAAACGAAATACTACATATCGCTTTAACTCTTGAAAATAGAACTGTGTTTTTGTCTGCTGTTCAAAGTGTAGTATCTTTGCAAGTGTCTCCTCTGTTACACCGACGAAAATATTTTTTCACCCCGAAACTGTAAGTTAACTAAAATTTTACAATACATCTATCAACATCTTTTAAATGCCTATCTGTATATTGGTAAATTTTATACTTTCGACGCCGTAAAATATTTTCAACTGATTTTTTATAAATTCATTATTTTGTGATGTGTTCTTCTTTACGATAAAACCGAGACTTTCTAAAAAAATGCACTTCTTTTATTTGTTCTAACATTGTTTTTAATAAGAAAACTTGGTATTACTGGATCATTTAGTTTAATCCATCGTATTTTAATTTTAGCAAAAAATAAAAATGAAATTCTACTTTTTTAGGCGATTACATGTAAACAGTCTGGTAAAATACCCGCAAAAGAGGAATAAAAAAACCCTCAATATTTTAGATTTAGTGCGGAGGATCACTTTCCTATATAACTTTAACATAAAATGTAATGATCAACCACTTCCGAACCAGATAGCGTAGGAAATAACGTGTAACCAATTTTTAATAATGAGAGTGCATTAAGAAGATTAAAGTTTTATATTATAAATCTTATTTTTAAATGTAAACTTTTCGGGAATCTTTTACTATAATCAACAGAACGAAAAAGGATTAAAAAACAAATGTGCAACAAATAAATGTTAGCAAAGGCAAGTTAAGTTACTCATCTACCTGCCTGGATAATTTTATTTGTGTTTTAACTTATCTTAAAGGGTGGTTTTCTTGTTCAAAACAGTCGGTGTTGACGGCTCGAAAATAAATTCAAAATGGAGGCTCGTCCATGGCCAGCACTGAAAATCGATAAAAAATCGAAAACTAAACAATATACTGATAGAAACTGATAGAACCTTACATTTTCGCATGATTGTTGACATTTATTGTATAATGCATTTGTTTCTTTAATCCTTTTGATTATAGTAAAAGATTCCCAACTTTCCAAATAGTATTCTTTAAAGTCCTCCTTCATGTAAATAAAAAAAAAATAACATTCATTTTTCTAGTTATGTGAAAATGCTATTCTACATTCATTACAAGATTAACTTAACATTTTTAAACATTCTTCTTCTTTAAAGTCCTCCGGAATAATTTTAAATATTTAATTTTAATAAATGTATTTACCATTTTGTCTCACTTCATTAATAAAAAAAAAAAGCATACCAAAAGAGCGCTCGGTTAAAGTCCGCTGAAACGATTTAAAAATGGGGTTTTTGTTAACTATTCTGTACTTTAACGTAACAATTTACAGGACCGGCGGGACAGTTATAAAAATGGGGGGCGCTCTCCTAAAAAGTGGGGGGGGGGCTGGTTAAACACATGCATATCAACTTAATTATTGATGACCGTAAAGTGGGGGGGGGGGGGAAGTCAAAAAGTGGGGACTGAAGCCCCCTCTACCCCCCGGTGCCGCCGTCCATGATTTAATAAACAGAAGATATCGTAAAAATTCAATTTAACTGGAAAATTTTATGTAAAAAATAACCCGGTCCAAACCTTTAATTTCGTAACGTAATTACGAACCGGGTTGAAATAACATTATTTAGAAAGCCATTCTTAACATGGAGTAAGGAGGGGGGGCTTTGTTACGTTCATCTAACAATTTAATAAACAAAAGATATCGTAAAAATGTAATTTAACTTGAAAATCTTATCTAAAAAATAGCCTGGTTAGTAAACTGCACAAGTACCAAAAAAAATAATATAAAAAATGTTCTTCACTGGGGAGGGGGGTAGCCCGTAGTTACAAATATATCTCCTGTAAAAACGGTTCTAAAATCTATTTTCAATCGATATTTATTCGATAATTGCCGAATTTTCCTACTTGGCCAAAATTGCCGAGTTTTCCGTTGCTAAATTTTCCATTGACGAATTTTCCGTTGCCGAGTTTTCCTTTGACGAGTTTTCCTAAATTCATTTTTTATCTCCCAAGGTATAGGCCAGATATTTTGTATGAAATTGTAAGCCATTAAATGGATCTCTGAATTGTTTATTGACAATATATTTTTTTTTTTTTGAGGTGGCGGGGGGGGGGGGGGCAACTCATGAAAAAAATTTTTTTATTCAATCTTTAAAAAATAAACTTCATTGGTTTTTTTTCGCCGAAAATTGTACTAAAAAAATGGATAAATCGATTTGTTTGAAAGTACTTGCGCGTTTCTCTGTGGTAAATAATCATATACATTATACTATATAGTTACGTTCGTAAAGCAAACAAATATTAAACAACAGCATTACGAGTAATGTCCTGGCTGTCTCTTCTCTCCCAGAGAAATGTTTTGTTTAAAAAAGAAAATAATCACTAATAATGTTTAAAAGTAAAACTTTATTTACTTAAAACAAATCTAAATTCCCTTCCAAAATAAATAGAAAAAATATCGGGTCAAATTTTCCTTTCCTGAAAAAATATGTTTTTAATGTAATGA
>OY744527.1:33526155-33538655 GCA_963556195.1 Sepiola atlantica | reverse complement strand
TCCTTAAATTTAAGCATTAAATTTTAGACATTTTCTAGAATTAAAATTATATTAGGAGTTTGATCAAAATTGGAATAAGGATTCCAGACGTAAGGTTTAGTAGCATTATATCGTGATTTTAATCTTCGTAAGGGGACATAAAAGTGGTGCAAAACCATTCGGGGAATTCATTTTGTATTTATATATGAATTTATTTCCTTTTTTCTCTTATTGATAGCTTGTAAATCTATATTTCTTCATTTTCCAATATCCACATGTCACTCAAAGAATGCTGCCCCCAGCTTGATTTTTTTTGCTTTTTACTATGACCGTCTGCTCTGCCTTTGTCGACTGAGAAAAAATAAAAAACTAATGAACAAATGCAAAACAAATATATTTATATATATTTATGTAAAACAAACAAACAAACAAACAAGAAAACCAAACACACAAGACGATAAAAAACACAAAATAACGAACTCGTAAGGTAGCGTCTTTTCAGATCCATTTTGACACCCGGCCTTCGAGTCTCAAAGCGAGTCGCGTGTGCCTCAGATTATTTGGCGAAAGCCACCGAAGTGCTAAGCCTTTCTTCAAGGTTCACCGTCCAGTGAGCGTCGTGGGGGTGACACGTGCCCTCCCTCTACAGCGACGGCCATTACAGTCTGGCGTTGACGCTGTAAGTTACTTTTTATCACGCCTCGGGTGATGGCCCTAGAAATATTACAGGACATCACGAACAATAATTAAAAAAAAAAAATACAACCGACGCCGCCGCCATCTTGGTTGTAATAATAACAAAAACGACCCGCCCGATTTATTTTTCAATTTATTTTCATCCTCAATGTTTATTTCTATTTTTATTTATTCATTTCTATTTTTATTTATTTTTATTTATTTTTCTCTTTCTTTCTTTTTTTCGAACATTTTATCTTCTGAACTTTTTTTTCTCCTTATTCTTTGATATTTTTCTATCTTTCCTTTCAATTCTCGTTTCTATTTTTACTTTTTTTATTCTTTCTTTTTTCTTTTTTCATTTTTTTCTTTCTTTCTTTCAATCTCTCTAAGTCGATCAACTTTCTTTCTCTTTCATTTTTTCTTTCTTTCTTTTTTAATTTTCCGTCGTTTCTTCTTGTTTTTATTTTATCTTTTCTTTCTTAGTCTAGAATGGTTTTGTTTCTATATTAGTTCCTCGTTTTTTCTTTTTTCTTTTATTCTTTTTTCTTTTAGCCTTTCTTTTTTCTTTCTCATTTTTCGTCATTTTTATCTCTCTTTCTTCTCTTTAATATTTTCATTCTTTCTTATTATCCTATATTTTTTCTTTTTCTCCAATATTTTGTTTCCCCTTTTTTATTCTTTCTATCTTCCTCTCTTTGTTTTCTTTTATGCTTTCTTTCTTTCTTAGCTTCTCATATTTATTTCTTCCTGTTTTATTTCTTTATTGCTTTTATTATTTCTTTTATTATTTCTTTCTTTTTTCGTTCTTTTTCTTTCTTTTTCTCTTTCATTTTTTTCGAACATCTTTTGAACTTTTTTCTTTTTCTTCGATTATTTTTTCTATCTTGGCTGTAAATTCTCGTTTCTATTTTTACTTTCTTTCATTATTTCTTTCTTTCTGTCTTTCTTTCTAAGTCGATCAATTTTCTTTCTTTTTCTGTCCCTTTATTTTTTCTTTCTTTTACTTTTTCATTTTTTCGAACATCTTTTGAACTTTTTTTTTCTTCGATTATTTTTTCTTCACTTTAATGTTTTATTTCCCCCTCCGTCTATAATGGTTGCTTTTTATCTTAATATCTCATCTTTCTTCGACTCTAACCTTTCCTTTCTTTAATTTAGTTTTTTTCCTTCTTTCATTTTTCTTTCTTTCTCTCTTTCTTTCATTCTTTCTTTCTTTCTTCATGAGTCTTTCAACTTCTTTCATTTTATATTACTTTATTTATTTGTTTGTCTTTATAAAACTTGCTTTTACTTTCTTTGTCTTTGTTTATCGTGTTTTTCTTCTGAATACTAAGATGCAGATGACATTATCTATGTTGTGCTTTTGTAGGTCATTTTTTAAACCAATAAAGCACTACTAAACAACTAGTAACAATGTGTGTTTTTTGCACCATCAATTGTTTGTAATGAACCATAATATTTTCAGACTTTGTAATCGATCATTAGTTACGTTTGACATAGATTTATATATACCAATCTTCATATAGTTAAGGATGTTTATATATTTGTATGTACAGGTTTCACTCTTAAACTAGCTAAACGATCATTATGTATTTTGGAACACAGTCGCTAGGCGTAAATGCAGATGTGGGCTATATTTAGCTTAATTTAGTTTTACGCAATCGAGATAAACAAGGGGTGGACACCCTTCGCCAACATTCAGATACTTCCGATTTACGGAAATTTTTACAATATGTATTAGAAATATATATATATATATATATATATATATATATATATATATATATATATATATATATATATATATTACGTATAAAGGATCAAGTCATTACATTTTGCGTTCCTAGAGTCACAACAACAAGTCCAATTTGGCGTACAATCATTTCCAAAACATTTTGGAAATATTTTATTTTATTTATACTTAAAAATTTCTTTTTTTTAAAGATTGTCCAAAAGTCTTCATCAGCGCCTGCATCGACACGTTATACAGAAAAGGCCCCTAGAAACACTTAAAAAACAAAAAGCAAAACAGCAGAAGAACCAAGGGCTGATAGGACCAAAGGGCAAACAAGCAGAGTGACTGACTATAAAGCCTTCTAATCTTCCTCCACTAAAATTGATATAAAAAGTTATTAGAAATTGGGTTTAAAATAAATTATAGTATAGTACCTTAACATCTTTAAAAATAGGAATAATAAACTATATATAAAAAAATCTAATAGTTGAAGTTAAGATAAAAAATAATATGCTGACAATAATATATGAAAAAATATAAAGGAAATTAAACTATAGAAAGATAAATGAAGGAAGAGAGATAAAGATGTACGAATGACAAATCTATTTCAACTTCGATTGTTCAATGCAAGGTGTACTCGATAAAAACACATGTTTATTTTTCTTTCCTTAAGCCAAGGCTTTTCAAAGATTAAAATCTTATCATCATTACTTTATATTTTTTTGAATTTTGGCTTTTCTACTGCGAACTTATCCATCTATGTAATTCCTCTGATAATAAGATTTTAATCTTTGAAAAGCCTCGGCTCAAGGAAAGAAAAATAAACAAGTTTTTATCGAATACACCTTGCATTGAACAATCGAAGTTGAAATAGATTTGTCATTCGTACATCTTTATCTCTCTTCCTTCATTTATCTTTATAATTGCCCTATCTTGTATATTGAGCTTAAATCATTTCACTATAGGTTCTATCCTCTAAAAGTATACTTTTAGTTTCATATTTTATATATATATATATATATATATATATATAACTTAATGTTTGTGTGTGTGTGTCCTATAAAAAACAAGGTTAGAGAATCTAGATAAATCTAAAAGTGTATTCTTATGTACAATTTACCGATGGAGATAATGGAAGTATTCGCGAATCTCGAACTGCACCCCTAAATGTGCTATGGTGTAGATTTCCTCAGGCGGGGAATTGTTTTTTTTAGTCATTTTTCATCAAATTTCAATGTAGATAGGTTATAATTTCAAAATGCTGAGTAATTACTTCCGGAAAAAAACTTTTTATTTAATTTAATGTTTCTTAACGTCATTATTCTTCGAATAGAGGAAGTTAAGAAACTTGGAAACGATGGTTTCAGTAGTGCTCTGGAGGCATCCTTAATTTTATTTAGCTGGTCACACCTTTCACACACATTGCCAATCTATATAATAATACTCTAAGGCATTTAAAATTTATACGTACGTTATCACCTTTCACACACATTTAAAATCGCTCTAATAATATCCTGAGACATTTCATGTTCGTATGTACACATATTCAATATTTATATAATAATACGCTAAGGTATGTAAAATTTATACGTACGTTATCACCTTTCACACACATTTAACATCTCTATAATAATACTCTAAGGCATTTCATAACGTACGTACGTTATCACCTTTCACAAACATTTAAAATCGCTCTAATAATATCCTAAGACATTTCATGTTCGTACGTACACATATTCAATATTTATATAATAACACGTTAAGGCATTTTATGTTCGTACGCACGTCATCATTTTTCGCACACATTTAAAATCTATACTAATAATACGTTAAGGCATTTCATGTTCGTACGTACGTTATCACCTCTCACACACATTTAAAATCGCTCTAATAATATCCCAATGCATTTCATGTTCGTACTTACGTTATCACCTAGCACACATATTTAATATTTATATAATAACACGCTAAGGCATTTCATGTTCGTACGTACGTTATCACCTTTCACACACATTTAAAATATCTATAATTGTACGCTACATCATTTTTGGTTCGTATCTACGTTATATATTTTCACACACATATAAAATTGCGTGAAAAGTAATGATGTACATTATTACCTTTCACACAATTTCATATCTATATAATATAATAATACTAAGGCTTTCTGTGGGGAGAGTCTATTGTGAAACTAGAGTTTCGCAATCACAACCACGGTTCTCCTGATATATCAAGTAGTAATATAATGGACACTTTCATGTGGTTGTGTGTGTCTGCCGTCTGTTTTTTGGAACGAATATCTTAATCTCTTTTAGAAATGGAAAATATTGCATTGGTACTAATTAATAAATCCCCAACAAATAAAGAGGACGCCATGACCGGAAGTTGGAACCGAAACCTTGAGATCTTTTATCTAAAAGTGTATTCCTATGTAGAATGAACTGAGGAAGATATTGGAAGTATTCTGGAATCTCTAAATGCACTTTTAAAGTGTTTACGTGGAATATTTCGTCAGGGGGTAGAGTTCTTTGTAATCTTTCATCAAATTTCAATGCAATTATGTAATAATTTGAAAATGCTGAATCATTACATAAAAAAATCATTAAAACATTTTTTAGTTAACTTTTCTTAACGTCATTCTCGTCGAATCGAGGGGGGGTAAGAAACGCAGAAAGGGTGGTTTTAGAAGTACTCTAGAGGGATCCTTAATTTTATTTGGCTATTTTCAGTGGAACCCTCTTAAAAACAGGAGCAGTAAATCTGAATGGCATATAGTAATCTAAATATGCTCTAGATCCTAGATAGAGAATATGTGTTGCCCGGGAGAAACAAGTTATGTCGTTTGTTAACTTGGCGTTGCTCGATATCCATACTAGTAATAGTTCAGTATTCTATTTGCTAAGTCGTATAATTTAATCAAACAGAATTTCTAATCTAGTGAGCCGCTTCGACAGAACATCCACAAGATATGGAATGGAGATCAATGCTGAAAAAACGAAGCTGATGACGAATAGTGGACAGCCATTATCAACAACGATAACAGCCAACGGCCAAGAACTGGAAACCGTAAACCAGTTCAAATACCTTGGCGCTATACTCAGTAACAAAGGATCCAAGACTGAAATCCTGGCAAGAGCAGCACAAACGGCAGCAGCACTTGCAAAACTGAAATCAATCTGGAAAGACGGAAACATTAGTCTCCGTTTCAAACTGAAGCTGCTGCATACACTAGTATTATCCATCTTTTTGTATGCATGCGAGTCATGGACCTTGACAGCTGAGCTCCAAAGAAAGATCCAAACGGTAGAAATGAGATGCTACAGAAGAGTGCTTGGCATCTCTTACTCAGACCGTGTCACAAACGAAGAAGTTCGCGCGCTCATCAACGCAAATCTGAACAACTACGAAGATTTACTGACAACTGTAAGAAAAAGAAAGCTTGGATGGTATGGTCACGTGACAAGGGGCAGTGGTCTCTCCAAAACCATCCTTCAGGGAGCAGTGCAAGGCAAGAGAAGGAGAGGTAGACAATACAAAAGATGGACGGACAACATCAAAGAGTGGACGGGCTACAACTTCGCTACAACCCAGTCCATTGCCCATGACCGTCAGAAGTGGAGACAGCTGGCGTGGAGTTCATTGGTGCAGCGCCCCTACGACCCAGGAGGGGGTTAAGGGACCAAGTCAAGTCAAGTCAAGTCATAATTTAATCCAACGTGCTCAATATAATAGATAGAATAGGTGTGTTTACTCGGCGTTTCCCGGGATTCATCAATACCATAGATAAAGCAATCCTACATAGAGAAGGTAATTTTAAACGCAACGTTGTCAGGAAGAAAGATGTTCACTGTATTTTGTTATACTGCTATACGAGAAAAGGTGCTGTTATTCGATAGTATGTGTTTAATATCTTATATAGAGCAGGTTTGTTCAATAATATAGTAGTAAATATTCAATGTGGCATATGCTTGATGGGGAAGGGGAAGACAAAAAACTCAGCGTTGCCCGGGAATACACTAAAATAAATACATGCTTCATTATATTATTAATGGGAGAGGGGAAGATGAGAAGCTCGACGTTGCTCGGGAATAAATTAAAACAAATATTAATTACATTATTTTTTGATGAAGTAGGTTGGGAAGAAACTCGGTGTTGCCCGGAAGAAATAGCTTTAAAATTTAAAGCTCAGGTGAATAACTTACATTATTATTATTTTCAATGCATTAAAACAATAGAGTGATAGACTCAGTGCAGGTGAAAGATGAGTGGAAGAGAGGGATGTGGAAAAGGGAGAAAAGCTGAAATAGAGCAAGATAGAGAGACGAATTGAGATAGGTGGAGATATAGAAGTTTTAATATAAAGATGTTGCACACGATTTTAACCTCTTCTGTTTTGTTTCTTGTGGTCCTGGGCAACGCTGGATAGTTAATTATTAAATATTCCCCAAATTTAAGTGTTTAAAACTTATTCTAATGGGATTTTATGGGCATAAAATGAGCACAACTTCTCATTTGAACATTTAAATATTTCAGATTTGCATTGAATATTACCCATAGTAATTAAACACCAATGAAGCAAGATTTCCAGAAGTTCAATTTCTCATAAATTTTCTAGATTCAAAATTTTGTCCTGGATTTTGATCAAAATTAGAATAAGAATTATAGAATACTATTATATCTTGGTTTTTGATGTTGTTCAAATCGGAGAATTTTGTTTTACCTTCCCCCATAAATAGAAATATTTTTAGTTAAAAGAAAAAAATTCTTTTGACCGACCCCAAATTTTTTTTACTCTCCCCCATTCATAATAATATTTTCAGTTAAAAAAAAAAAATTATCCCCCTACATTTTTTTTACCCTCCCCATACATAGTATTATTTTCAATTAAAAAAAAAAAAAAATTGACCCCCCCCTAACAATTTTTTTTCCTCTTCCCCATACATAGTTAAAAAAAGGAAGAAAAATATAGGAGGCGCCTCGGTCATATCAAAGAACTCATGTTTAAATATGCTATTGAAGGCGGCTACGTCATATCAAAAGAACCAGTTTTGCTTAACTTTAATTTACAACAAAACACCTTGTCTTAACTTAATAAAAATAAAGTATGATAATGTGAAAAATCCTCTCACGATGACGTCACTTCCAGAAGGATGAGTCAGCAATTAATTCTTCCAAAATGGTCACCCATTTACTTATGACCAGGATATACCTTGCTTAACTTCAATTTACAACAAAACACCTTGTCTTAACAACGTAATCAATATAAAGAATGATAATGTGAAAAAATCTTTTCACAATGACGTCACTTCCGGAAGGACCGGAAGGATGAGTCAGTAATTTATTTTTCCAAACTGGTCACCTATTTACTAATGACGTCACTTCCGAAAGGCGGACTTTGCAATTTTAACAGTACTTACCTTCAAAGTATGATTTAAAAAACATGCTGGTTTCCTAATGAAATGTGTTTAATTAATTATATGAATAATTTTTATTAATATCACCTTATCGGAAAATATTGTAAATACATATGTAAATTTGATAATAGCAGTTATAAGTGTATATTTGTAAATATGAATTTAATTGAAGTTTAAATGGAATGAATTATGTAAATGGCAAAACCCGTCTAGTGTCTGAGCGACTTTTTGTAACAGTATATAAGGAAGTTGAAAAAAGTATTAGTTTAATAAGTTTTCTGTTCTAATCGCAGCGTTGTCTTGAAATTTCTTTCTACTTTATTTATATGTTTACGGCGGTTTTTGTAGTACTATATATAGAAGCTGGCAGGCTAAGTAAATAGTAATATTACTCTGATGGAGTTTCGGCTACAGACAAACAGACAGATACATAATCTCCATTATTAATAGATACTGACAGACAGAATATATATTGGATACCTTTCCTGAATATGATTTAATTTGTATGACTTGGATGGATTTTATAACCTTTCCTGAATATGATTTAATTTGTATGACTTGGATGGATTTTATAACCTTTCCTGAATATGATTTAATTTGTATGACTTGGATGGATTTTATAACTTTAACAAATAAGTATGTTTTTGGCTTGATATATTTGATGTGTTATGTACTATTATGTATTTTTGCATACATTTTTTATATACTTTTAAAGTGTAGTTTTATCACCTGCCGTAACGTCACTGTGGTAATGGTCCTCTGAGGAAACGAATTATCTTTGAAAACTCATGAGTTAAGGACGTTGAGATACTTTGCTTGAACTTTGAACTCTAATAAAATTTGATTCGCACCTTATTTTATTGTTTCATTTAATATTATGCTATTAATGCTCTATCCAGTATATTGAGCTTCAGTCTTTATCCGGATGTTTCACTAATTAAAAGATATTAGTTGCCTCTTATGTCTTTTGTTGGATTAACTTCATATATATATATATATATATATATATATATATATATATATATATATATATATATAAGATAACACTTCGACAGTTATTTTTTCGTTAGTCGGAGCTTTTAACAGATATGCTATCTACACAAGTACGTAAAATGTACATATTTATATAAACACTATCAGCATCGAAGAGGGCTCAATTCGTTTTACGGATAGCTTTATATTACACTTATATTATTAAATATTTTATTTAATAAATTGTATTGTTTACTTATATTTTTCTTTAGTATTCTCTAGTTTTATTTATGCAAGTCGAAAACTCAAATAGCTATCGGCAGGAGTAAGTTTTACATTTTGATTGGAGCGTGACTGTTAATCCTGCGTTTAAGAAATATCGTTAAGAAATGATAGTTAAAGCCTCGGTCCGACGACGCGACTTTTAGCAGCGAGTACCGTCGCAGCGACTGAGCTGGTCACCCGAGACGATTTCACTC
The DNA here is from genome assembly GCA_963556195.1 of Sepiola atlantica. Lineage (NCBI taxonomy): Eukaryota > Metazoa > Mollusca > Cephalopoda > Sepiida > Sepiolidae > Sepiola > Sepiola atlantica. The sequence continues at coordinate 33,529,398 of OY744527.1, read as the reverse complement.
GCCGCTACTTGTAGTAGCGAGTCGACTAACAGTCTGGCAGGTCCGTGCCTTTGTTCACAGCACAGACATAACGCGAGTCAGGCGGCAGATTTTTTTTTCCAAACCAAACACGCTTTGCTTTATAAACATCGTCGATCTTCCTCCACTTTTCATAGATTTCTTCACTTTACCAATTTCATTCTTAAATGCCTCCTTCAAGTTCTTGATTCTCTTTTTCAAATTATCTTCGCAAGAAATTTCAAAACCAGCCTCAATTAGTTCATTAATAAACTGATTTCATTAGCTGACCACTTCAAACTTTGTTTTTCTGTCATGGCAACAAACCGCGTGACTGTGAGGTTATAGAAGCGAATATTGATTCGTAGCAGCCGCTATTAGGTCTTCAAAAATCATCAAATCTCGCGATACCAGGTCACGTGATTATAAAATCACGCGCTACTTGCGACTAAAGTTGAACGTGTTCAATTTTAATCACGGCGAGTAAACTAGTCGCAAGTTGGATGTGCTACTTGCGATTAACCGATCACACGATGCGACTAGACTGCTATAACTCGCCACTACCGCAGTATTGAGTTACTCCTCTCCAGCAGTTAGGCACAAGGCCAGTTTTTATCTTACTCCCACAAGTAAGATGTGACCCAAGGTCGGGTCGGGAAAGTGGGGTTTAAAAATTGCCTGGACAGCCCCGTCGGCATTCCCCGGTAGGGGCGCCTCAGACAGTAAGCAATAAACTTACTCCTCCCCAAAGAGGGGACGCGAAGCCTGGGAGGGTGGACCTCCTAGAACTGCACAGGACAGACCCATAGACTGGCGTAAATCAAGCCCCGAAGGACAAGACAACGCCAGTTTATGGCTTGTTTAAACCGCACTGACTTAATATGAAACTAACAAATGAAGAGTTCCGAATGCAAAACGCGATGAATCGAATTCATTCAAATTGAGACATTAAACAATAAGAGACGGAATATATTTAATCTAGATTTCGACTAAAAGTTTATTTTAATTGAAAGCAAAGAAATAAAAATGAGAATAAAAAATTCCGTTTTTATATCATGTAAAACATGAGTTTGATGTTTGGTCAAGTGTTGAAATGCAAACATTTTTGTAGCGATAACTTTGTAGTTTTTTGAATGGCGTTTATCGCGTTTTGCATTCGAACTCTTCAAATATTTCCTGAAAGATAAACATTTGTTGTGTTTGTTCGTTTGGGAAATTTATGCGACATTTTCAACTTTTGCTGAAAGTATTAAAAACGGTTCTTACTAAAATTGTTGAGTTTGAAATATTGCCAGATTAATTAATGATAATGTCTGAAGTTGGGAGTTGTTCTTTTGAAATTTTGTTTTGTGTGTTTTTTTCATGTGATTTCATTATTGTTAGATGTGAAACGTATAAATTCAATCAAAAGCTTTGTCTTTCGTTCAGTCGATAGAAACTTCGATCGGTCACGCTTCATTTTGAAATAGCGTTTCCATCGCTAAACGCGCAGATTGAATGGTCGCATCTTGATGTTTAGATGTGTTCAAGCATCTCAATAAAATGCCCTGTACGTCGGTCGGTCCGACACGCTTAAGTTTTTAAACACATTTGTGTGGATCTGTCACGCTTTAGTTTGAATGACATGTTCATCGCTAAAGACGAAGGTTACATGGACGGATCTGATTTAAGATCCGTCCAATCATTTCTATAACATTCGTATGCCTCACTTATGTTTGAAATAGTATTTTCGTCAGTCTGTCATGCTTAAGATCAAAATAGCATTCTCGATGGTCGGTTATGCTCAAGTGGGAAATAGCTTTTTCGTCGGTCTATTACGCTTAAGTGTGCATAGCATTCCCAACGGTCCGTCACGCTTAAGTGTGAAATAGCATTCTCAACAGTCTGTCACGCTTAAGTGTGAAATAGCATTCTCAACAGTCTGTCACGCTTAAGTGTGAAATAGCATTCTCAACGGTCTGTCATGATTAAGTGTGAAATAGCATTCTCAACGGTCTGTCATGATTAAGTGTGAAATAGCATTCTCAACGGTCTGTCATGATTAAGTGTGAAATAGCATTCGCAACGGTCTGTCATGATTAAGTGTGAAATAGCATTCTCAACGGTCTGTCACACTTAAGTGTGAAATAGCATTCTCACGGTCTGTCATGATTAAGTGTGAAATAGCATTCTCAACAGTCTGTCATGATTAAGTGTGAAATAGCATTCTCAACGGTCTGTCATGATTAAGTGTGAAATAGCATTCTCAACAGTCTGTCATGATTAAGTGTGAAACAGCATTCTCAACGGTCTGTCATGATTAAGTGTGAAATAACATTATCAACGATCTGTCATAATTAAGTGTGAAATTTCATTCTCAACAGTCTGTCATGATTAAGTGTGAAATAACATTATCAACAGTCTGTCACGCTTAACTGTGAAATAACATTCTACACGGTCTGTCATGATTAAGTGAGAAATAGCATTCTTAACGATCTGTCATAATTAACTGTGAAATAGCATTCTCAACAGTCTGTCATGATTAAGTGTGAAATAACATTATCAACAGTCTGTCACGCTTAAGTGTGAAATAGCATTCTCAACGGTTTGTCACGCTTAAGTGTGAAATAACATTCTACACGGTCTGTCATGATTAAGTGAGAAATAGCATTCTCAACAGTCTGTCATGATTAAGTGTGAAATAACATTATCAACAGTCTGTCACGCTTAAGTGTGAAATAGCATTCTCAATAGTCTGTCACGCTTAAGTGTGAAATAGCATTCTCAACGGTTTGTCATGATTAAGTGTCAAATAGCATTCTCAACAGTCTGTCATAATTAAGTGTGAAATAACATTATCAACAGTCTGTCATAATTAAGTGTGAAATAGCATTCTCAACAGTCTGTCATAATTAAGTGTGAAATAACATTATCAACAGTCTGTCACGCTTAAGTTTGAAATAGCATTCTCAAAAGTTTTACCGTTGAAATATAATTTTCGTCAGTCTGTCACACTTAAGTTTAAAATATAGTTTTTAACATTAAACCCACAGATTGATTGGACGTATCTTATAATATCTGTTTCTTCTTTTTGTCTTCGATTTAATTAAATTTTCTTTCATTTAGCGTGTCTCTCCAATGTTCAATTTTATCGCCATTTTTATTTTTAAATTAATGGCTGTCAAATTGTGTCTGATGCAGAAATACAATTTACAGGAGGTCAACCACCCGAGAATTTGTTACAAAGTGAGGCTCCTTAACCGTAGC
>OY744527.1:33426155-33523655 GCA_963556195.1 Sepiola atlantica | reverse complement strand
AAAGATCGAGATCTTATCATAAGAGAAGTAATACAGATAGATAAGTTGGCTTTCGAAAAAACCAAAGTTCAAATATATGAAAAATATGAAAAATATTATTAAAAAATGCAGTGAAAGAAAAGAAAAGTTCCGTAAAAAAGATGTGTGGCTTGTCCGGGTGGTAAATTTCCGTTGAGAAGAAGTCCGATGAATTGTAGAACGTGAACTAAATTTGGACAATCGTCGCATATTTATCACTCTTTTTTCTTCTCTCTCTACAATTGCTCTATCTCGTATATTGAGCTAATCCTCTTCACAATAGGTTCCATCTACTAAAAGTTTTACTTTTGGTTTATATTTGATCCTATATATATATATATATATATATATATATATATATATATATATATATATAAATATATATATATAAAAATAAGTGTATATATATAAACAAATGGATATATATATACACATATATGTATATATATAAATAAGTGTATATATATAAATATATATATATATAAGTGTATATATATATATATATATATACACTTATATATATATATTTATATATATACACTTATTTAGACACCGGCCGGAATCAAGTGCGCGTCGTTACCCGGCACGGTTGCCTCTTCAAATACAAGCAGCGGCCTTGGCACCGACCAACCGTCTCATTCTACTCTCAAGTAGTTCGGCGTTTTTCCACCGACCAAAGAAGAGAAATATATTAGTTCTTCATGGAAAAAAATTGAATATTCTGTTTTTAATACTTGACCGGAACTTCAGCCATTCATCATGTTTAGTGATGTTTTTTTTTTAGTTTTTGTTGTTTTATATATTTTTTAAATTTTGTCATATTAAGTGACATTTTAATGTTAAAAAAAAGAAAGAAAAAAAACAGTTTTTATAAGAATTAAAAACGATAAATTGATAAGAAAACTGTAACAAAACAAACGGAAGATTGGCCGTCATCCGGTCTGAAAAGAAATAAAGAAACGGGCTGAAAGGAAGAATTATACCCCGAACAGATGATCGGCACACTCCACTGCTTATTAATTCTTAAGTTCATTTCATATTTATGTCCAATTCCAATTTTGGTTATATTTGCGGATGGGCAAGTAGAGCTTTTATACTTACATAAATACCTATATACATATCTGCCATCTATCTACATTCAGAATAGTACGAGAAAAATACCAGAATAAATTGAACTTCAGAGAAACTTGCTTATTTGGTGTTTAATGACTATAAATCAAATTTAATACAAATCTGAAATATTTGAATTCTCAAATTGGAAGTTCTGCCCTTATTATACCCTCTAAAAAGTTCAAAATTCTGCGATGGAACTTAAATTTGAAGAATATTTTTACCTATTGCTTCTATACCCTTATTATATATTACCCTTAATAGGTTATATATTATATTAATATTACTTATATTAGCCTTATATTATTATAATATAATTACTCTTATTATTACCCTTATATTACCCTTATCATATATTACCCTTGTATAACCCTTATATTACCTTATATTACCCTTATATATTACCCTTATTATATATAATCCTTATTATTACCCTTATTATACCTTATATTACCCTTATTATTTATTACTCTTGTATAACCCTTATATTACCTTATATTACCCCTATTACCTAATTACCTTATTACCCTTATATATTACCCTTCTTATTACCCTTATATTACCCCTATTATATATTACCCTTATATTACCTATATTATACCCTTATTATACCCCTTAAAAACTTCAAAATTCTGCAAAGGAACTTAAATTTGAGGAATATTTTTACCTATTGTTAAAATTCTACAAAAATTGGAGGTATATAGATTTTCAAATATGGCTTCCACCCTCTCTTTACCCTCTTTGCATACAACTAAATACAACTAAATATAGCCCACATTACACACCCTTACACCTAGCAGCTGTATTCTAAAATGCATAATAATCGGTTAAATTAGTTTAGGAGTGAATCTTATACATAGAAATAAATGAACACATAAATATACCTAACTTTATATAAATAGAGGTAAAATATGCTTATGGCAAGCAAACTGCGCAGAAACGTTTGTGTTTCATTCCCGATGGACATCATCAGGCTAAATGCATGACTTTACATTATAGGATCGGTTTTATAGTTAAGCAGTGCCCACTTCAACTTTCACTCGAGCAGACTCCTTAGTTTGTTTAGCTCTTCACTACGTATTCGTTTCCTTCAATCGATGACATTTCCCCTTTCCTAACCCTAACCCTAACCCTAACCCTGACAGTTCCCCTTTCTGTTAAAAAAAAGTTCTATTAAACAGTGCTAATATATGTATAAAGTATAGCGCCGTTCACATATATTTATATATACTTACAACTGTACGTACTCTGCTGTCACATATCTTTCTCAGTTGTGTTAACCGGCAGAGAACATATCTCTTACGCTGATTAAATTGTTATTTAAAGTTGTGTTTGAGTGCAGGACACTGTTTAGGGTGCACCGTAGAAAACAACACCTTTAAACTCTCTTCGATATTACATCAATATGTTTTGTTTAATTAACTGACACAAATACAGAATAGTCATCTAATAATTTGACGGAGATTCCCGAGTTTCGCCGACAAATTCCGAATTTCACCGAGACAAGCAGACGATAAGTTGTGAAGACAAATATTTGGAAAACCCGACTTTTTCGCCAGTTCACTTTCGCAGATTTCGGATTTGTACTTGTTTTCGAATAAAGAACACCCCCTCCTCCTCTTCTACACATCTTCTTTTTTTCTATTTCAGCTAAATCGCTTTCTTCTTCTTCTTCTTCTTCTTCTTCTTCTTCTTCTTTTTTTTCTTCTTCTTCTTCTTCTTCCTAATGCCCAACCCTTCTCCACCGTGATATGCCGTCTGGAACTCAAGTTCCTGACAGGGACAACCATACCGGAAAGGTTTTGCACCAAGCAGTATTAGGGCCGCAATCCGGTTAGCAAATCTCCAGTGAGTCGGCATCAGGATCCGGCGTCCTCTGGTCGTCTCTGCCTCTGCGTGTGGCAAGCAAACATGTGTTAAGCACAAAACTGAAAATGAATTGTGTGTTCTTGGCCAAACCTTCCCCCGACTTCGCATGCAACTTCTGAGTCTTGTTCTTCCCGGTGTCGATGGAAAAACTTGCGATCCTGCAGGTAAACGAATCGCTGTGACCGACAAGGAGGACTTCATGCAGACCACACAACCCTGAGGCACGATATTAGTGAGCTCGATGCAGAAGTCTGAGTTGCTTAACAAATAAAAAAAGCAGCATTTTTATGACGAAATTTTATTTTACTTGTACAATTTCGTATTCACCAACCTCTAAAATATTAATTTCATGATTTTTAATCATCAGAATGCTATATCGATTATAATCTGTAAATCTCAGAAGAATCACGAGACAGGCTGGATATTGGAAGACTTTAAAATAAGGAGTCGGAATCAGATATTTTGGAATTCTAGGAGTCGGAGTCGAACGTTATACCTTCCGACCGTGCAGCCCTGTATATGACTTATGTTAACCGTTGTTATGCATATACTTTTATTTTATCGACATTTCAGAAAAAATGGTAGAGTGGTTTCGGGGTTCAGTTCATTTTCATTAATTTAAATATTGTTAATGCAGTTTAAATATCGTAGATTTTAATCAGAAGATTCACACATAATTCTATGCGTACTTTTCTATTAGTTTATAAATTACGAATGGAGCGTGTTTTGTGAAGAATTCGGTATACTGGACCTCGCAAACTCGATTTCAATGATATGATTGCAGAGCGAAATGGATGGATACGAACCGGCCCGGAGAAAAACCGCAATTTACACGCGTGAGTTTGTATCAATTGAAGAAGAAGAAGAAGAAAAATAAGAAGAACACGACAATGGAGAAGTTCTAGGGAAACAGAACGATTGGGAGGAGAACTAGAGGGAGAGAAAATGGAAGTAGGGAGGGTTATAAAAAGAAAAAGAGAGGTAGGAAAACAGTAAGAGAAAATAAAAAAGAGGTAGAAAAATAGACAAGAAGAATAAGATGGAGAGAAATAACGATGACAAGTAGTAGTAGTATTAGTAGTATTATTAGTAGTAGTGGTAGTGGTAGTAGTAGTAGTAAAAAAGAAGAATGTTGTCATAGCCATTAGTAGTCAAGTGCTATCCTGATGATCAACGAGAAAGAATAAAGTGGAGGAAGAAGAAGAAGGAAAAAATGAAAGAGAAGAAGTACGATGACAACAAGAAGAAAGGACAGATAAAGACGAGGAAAAAGAAGAAGAAAAAGAAGAAGAGTAAAAACGATAACTAGTCGTAGTAGTAGTAGTAGTAGTAGTAGTAGTAGTAGAACTAGAAGAGGAGGAAGAAGAAGAAAAAGAAGAAGAAAAGAAGAAATTTGTCATAGCCATTATTTGTTAAATACGATCGAGGCGAGTAAACGAGACAGCGGGAAGGAAAATGAAGAAGAGAAGAAAGTAGAAGAAGACAAATCAAAATATGAAGACAAAAATAAGGAAAAAGGAAAAAGAAGAAGAAAAAAGAAGTAGAGGAAGAAAAAGAGGAAGAAAAAGAAAAAAGAAGTAGAGGAAGAAAACGAGGAAGAAGAAGAAGAGAAGGAAGAGGAAGAAAGAAAAAGAAGAAGAAAAAGAAGAAAAAGAAGAGAAGGAAGAGGAAGAAAGAAAAAGAAGAAAAAGAAGAAGAAGAAGAAAAAGAAGAAGAAGAAGAAGTAGAAGAAAAAGAAGAAGAAAAAGAAGAAGAAGACTAACCCTAACCGCTGACAAGTAGAAGAAAAGACGGAGAACTTCGCCGCGATTGCCATTAGTTGCTGAGTGCTAAGTACCCCGGCGATAGCTTTAAAACGGTAATAAGCCGGCCCCAAATTGGTAGGACGCCGATTGCGGTTAGCTAAAACGTCCGATGCATGTAAAAATATAGACCTGAAGCGAAATCTCACAGCGGGAGAAAAAAGGTGTGGGATTGAAGAGAGGGGGAGTAACAGGGGAGAGAAGAAGATGGTAGAAGGAAGAATAACAAGAAAAAAAATGTACCGCAGGGGAAAGAATTACATGTCGTCAAACGTTGAACGGGTGTATTTTCTTCGCACTGTTTTCTTTTCTTGTTATTACTTTCTCGACAACACCGACTGAATTGGTAAGATGGCCACTTCGACTTCCATTGAAAGACAATCGCACCATTTCACATGACGACCATCTTTGGTTTTTGCTTCCGTTATGGCATACAAAACTGCGCCAAACTCTCTCTTTCTATTCCTTCTTCATCTGTCGAGTGGGTTTGGCCGTTTTACGCCTTATCAACCCTTTTGGGATTATTTCATTTCGAAATATAATAACTATAATAAACACTATGATAACTATAATAATAATAACAATAACATCAACAACAACAACAACAACAATAATAATAATAATAATAATAAAAATAATAATAATAATAATAATAATAATGATAATAATCTTTATTTATAAAAAGTTAGGTATGTGTATATGTTAATATATTTGTATGTATAGGATTTACTAAACTAATGAAACGATCCTTATGCATTTTGGAATACAACTGTTGGGCGTAAGGATAGTCAATCCTGGTTATATTTAGTTTAATGCAGTTTTATAAAAATGTGTCAAAGAGAGAGTGGAAGCCCTTCGTAAAAATTTAGATACCTCCGATTAAAAAGATAATAATCGGTATTAGACATCAATTAATAAATATTCCCAAATGTTCAGTTCCTTTGGTGCATTTTAAAGGGTTTCATTTGAAAATTAAAATATTTCAGATTTGTATTAAATTTAATCAAGGGTCAGTAGACAGCGATTAAGCAAGATCCCATAAATCTCAATTTCTTATTAAGGGCCCTTACGCCTTAAATTTGAGACATTGTCTAGAATTAGAATCCTTATGTCCAGAATCTTTACACAAATTTTGATCAAAAATATTCCATGAATTTTTCAAATGCCCGATTGCTTTCACTTTGACGATTCAGAAGTGCATGAAATAATACGTTCACATTAAGACTTAAATTTGAGACATTTTCTAGAATCAGAATGATGCAATGGATGTGGATCAACATTGGTATAAAAACTCCGGATTAGTAGCACTATATCTTGAGTTTAAGCTTAGTAAGGGGACGGAAAACGTTGCAACACTGGTCTGATGGAGTACGCTTATTGTTCTAGCTCATTATATATATATATATATATATATATATATATATATATATATATATATATATTTGTTATTGTTTATTTATCTATGGACGTATACGTTTCGTTTCTTTTCAATCAAGACTCATCAGCATAGAAGTACGACTATTCACCACCGGTCACACGATTCGAAACCCTGGACTTCAAGTATTTTTCAATCCCAATCCAACGTCGCTAACCGATAGGCCAGTTCTGAACAGTTTGTAAACAATGATAATTTTAACACTTTTAGAGGCGGCGATACGTACAGGCATTCAATTTCTATAAGTTATATATATATATATATATATATATATATATATATATATATATATATATATATATATATATATATATATATGGGATAAGGTACACGATAAGTCATGAAAATGAAATGCCATGGTAGACAAAATGTGTGAAAAATGACAAACGGAAAACAAGTTAAAATGCAGGAGAAAAACAAAAACGAGAGATTTGACCGGTTTCGTTCGTGTTAACGAACGTCTTCAGAAAAGACTTTCGATAATACGAACGAAACCGGTTAAATATCACGTTTTTGTTTGTCTGCTGCATTTTAACCTGTTTTTGTTTTTCATTTTTCACACACACACACACACACACACACACAAACACACATATATATATATATATATATATATATATATATATATATATATATATATGAGAGGGAGAGAAAGAGAGAGCGAGAGAGCGAGAGAGCGAGTAGGCTCGAATAGTCCATTTGTACTTGCCCACTGCCAACACTAGGACAAAGTTAGACACAATATGTATGTATGTATGTATGTCTGTATGTATGTATCTATCTATCTATCTATCTATCTATCTATCTATCTATCTATCTATCTATCTATTTATATCTATCTATCTATCTATCTATATCTATCTATCTATTTATCTATCGATCTATCTATCATTTTTCTTAAATGTTTTTCTCGCAGTTCCCTTTCCAAGCATTTAGTCGTTTTTTTCGAGACACACGAAGTCCACCAGAAGCAAGTTTTCCGGGCAGTCATCCATCTCCAATCGATTCCCCGTGGAGGCAGCACCATTAAATGGCGCCACTTTTTGGTGAGTTGCCAAAGGGCCAAACACCATCGTCGAAATACCGCCCACCATACAACGCCATCTTAGGATGTGCGTGTGTGCGCGTGCACGTTTAGTTTCGACGAGCTGCACTCAACTACACGTTTGTCCATTCCATAAGAAAGTCTAAATGTTCCACATACTTTTAGCACAGCTTGGTATAAATAGTATAATTAGTGTAAATTAATTTGGTCACCATTTGAATTACCCACATGGCAGTTTGAATTACCTACATGGCAGTTTGAATTACCCACATGGCAGTTTGAATTACCTACATGACAGGTTGAATTACCCACATGGCAGTTTGAATTACCTACATGACAGGTTGAATTACCTACATGACAGTTTGAATTACCCACATGGCAGTTTGAATTACCTACATGACAGGTTGAATTACCCACATGGCAGTTTGAATTACCTACATGGCAGTTTGAATTACCTACATGACAGTTTGAATTACCCACATGGCAGTTTGAATTACCCACATGGCAGTTTGAATTACCTACATGACAGTTTGAATTACCCACATGGCAGTTTGAATTACCTACATGGCAGTTTGAATTACCCACATGGCAGTTTGAATTACCTACATGACAGTTTGAATTACCCACATGGCAGTTTGAATTACCTACATGACAGGTTGAATTACCTACATGACAGTTTGAATTACCTACATGACAGGTTGAATTACCTACATGGCAGTTTGAATTACCTACATGACAGGTTGAATTACCTACATGACAGTTTGAATTACCTACATGACAGGTTGAATTACCTACTATACAGTTTGAATTACCTACATGGCAGTTTGAATTACCTACATGACAGTTTGAATTACCTACATGACAGGTTGAATTACCTACTATACAGTTTGAATTACCTACATGGCAGTTTGAATTACCTACATGACAGTTTGAATTACCTACATGACAGGTTGAATTACCTACATGACAGTTTGAATTACCCACATGGCAGTTTGAATTACCCACATGGCAGTTTGAATTACCTACATGACAGTTTGAATTACCCACATGGCAGTTTGAATTACCTACATGGCAGTTTGAATTACCTACATGGCAGGTTGAATTACCTACTATACAGTTTGAATTACCTACATGGCAGTTTGAATTACCTACTATACAGTTTGAATTACCTACTATACAGTTTGAATTACCTACTATATGCAATCCTGGGGTGTCTTCAGTTTCAAGACAATCTGACATGAGGATACCTTACCTTACAAGTAAACTCTGACCAAATATTCAAAATTACATAGTATTCGAAGCACAAATAAGATTCCCTCGACACGGATATACACTGGCTCATACGAGGAATTGTGCATCTTCTACAAAGTCATACTCCCTGAAGTAACACTACGTAGTTGGATAATCCACCAGACTAGATGGATTATTGTCCTGGAATTCGGTAAGACCAAGAGGCCACAAGAAATATATACTATATAGGAAGTATAATGAAAATAATGTACGAGTGACAATCTATTTCAACTTCGATTGTTCAATGCAAGGTGTACTCGGTAAAAACATGTTTATTATTCTTTCTGATGATAAGATTTTAATCTTTCCTGATGATAAGATTTTAATCTTTGAAAAGACTTGGCTTAAGGAAAGAATTATGAACATGTTTTTACCGAGTACACCTTGCACTGAACAATCGAAGTTGAAATAGATTTGTCATTCATACATCTTTATCTCTTTTCCTTCATTCATCTTTATATACAGGGTGTTTCAAAAGTCTTGGGAACATTACAAATGCGTATATCTCATGAACTATTCCAGGTAGAAAAATGAAACTGGTGCATATATATATATATATATAAGTAGAATGCTCGTCTCAGAAAGCGTATAAGTAATGGATATAGCATTGATTTAAAATTTTAATGTTTGTTCTTTGTTTAGGCGATGTGGTACGATTTCGGTAAATGGTAAAGTTTACAAAAAATGTGCCCACGTTACCCACCTTGTTTCCTAGAATACATATTCCATCATTCATAATGATAAGTTCAATAGTTTAGCATGTTAACAAGCTCATAGATATTTATGACGCTCATGCGGACACGCTGATCCTTAAAAAATGTATTACTTAATAAAACTTAAAATTTGATATAGAGCAATTTTTTCTCTATTACATTTTTGTATCTAACTTATTTTAAAAGTTTTTAAAAAGCGGGTACGAGTTTGGGTGGTTACTCAAAGTCTTGTAAAGAATATCGATTCCAAAATTCATAATGCTCTGTTCATTAGTTCAGGAGATTAACTGTACATAGATATATACATAAATATATACGTATAACTTACTTTTAAACGGATAAAAAGAGACAATGGTAGTTGCTTGAAGAATTGCCGGAAATTATGATAAAGATATTAAGAAGGCTGAAGACAATGCAGAGAGCCGGATTGATGGGAATCTAGAAATTAGTTTTGCAGTGTAAGAACAATTGAAATTTAATCGATTTAAATGCTGACATTAACTTTGTGATAATAAATAACATCGTTTAAATATTACATTTCTCATTATTATTATTATTATTATTATTATTATTATTATTATTATTATTATTATTATTATTATTATTATTATTATTATTATTATTATTATTATTATTATTATTATTATTATTATTATTATTATTATTATTATTATTATTATTATTATTATTATTATTATTATTATTATTATTATTATTATTATTATTATTATTATTATTATTATTATTATTATTATTATTATTATTATTATTATTATTATTATTATTATTATTATTATTATTATTATTATTATTATTATTATTATTATTATTATTATTATTATTATTATTATTATTATTATTATTATTATTATTATTATTATTATTATTATTATTATTATTATTATTATTATTATTATTATTATTATTATTATTATTATTATTATTATTATTATCATCATCATCATCATCATCATCATCATCATCATCATCATCATCATCATCATCATCATCATCATCATCATCATCATCATCATCATCATCATCATCATCATCATCATCATCATCATCATCATCATCATCATCATCATCATCATCATCATCATCATCATCATCATCATCATCATCATCATCATCATCATCATCATCATCATCATCATCATCATCATCATCATCATCATCATCATCATCATCATCATCATCATCATCATCATCATCATCATCATCATCATCATCATCATCATCATCATCATCATCATCATCATCATCATCATCATCATCATCATCATCATCATCATCATCATCATTATTATTATTATTATTATTATTATTATTATTATTATTATTATTATTATTATTATTTTCTCAGTTTAAAAAAATATCATTTTGTTTTATGTTTTTGTTTCTTAGGAAGGACAGTCAACAAATAAAATTTAAAAAAAACACTGACATAAAATTCTAATTTACTTTGTAAAGTTTCCTTTAAGAAATATTTGAAATGTTTTAGAATTTTATTACACACTAAACAACTTTTTGACATACAATATCAACTTTGAGCATTCTGTTTATAAAAAAAACAACATTTTTAATGAATTTCAAAGAACAGATGATGAAGTTAAAACATAGGTTAATATTTCTTAAATAACTAAAATGCTGCCATTCCTTTTTAGAAGATGTGTCAGAATTTGACATAAAAGTTAAGTTTTATATAAATTATAAAGTATTGCCCAGGCAAAAAGTATCATTTGAATTAACATTTAGGCGAATATTAATCAAAATCCAACAGTCCTTATTCTACAATTGAACCGATATTATCTATTAAAAAGTATAACTTTTTTAACCCCACATTATAAAGACCACACATAATAAAGACCACACATTATAAAGAACATACATTATACAGAACACATTTTAAAAAGGACACACATTATAAAGAACACACATCATAAAAACACACATTATAAAAGACACACATTATAAAGAACACACATTATAAAGAACACACATTATAAAACACACACATTACAAAGGACACACATTATAAAGACCACACATTATAAAGAACACCCATTATAAAAACACACATTATAAAGACCACACATTATAAAGACCACACATTATAAAGAACACACATTATAAAGAACATACATTATAAAGAACACACATTATGAAGAACACACATTATAAAGAACACACATTATAAAGACCACACATTATAAAGATCACCCATTATAAAGAACACACATTATTAAGACCACACATTATAAAGGACACCCATTATAAAGAACACACATTATAAAGAACACACAACACAAATTATTTTTCTAATGAAGATATTCGTTATAACGAATAAATTTTTTGTGAAAAATTTCTTAAATATTCGAAAATGTTGCTTATACTTTTTTACACTAAAGATAAAATGTTGCAAATTTTTATAAATTAACATTAATACTTACTTCCATGATGTTAAATAGTAGAATTCCGATGATAAAAAGTAAAAAAAAGATTTTTAAAAAAGATTTGAATTTCATTCTTATTGGATATTCAGCCATGTTAGCGTTGACTACGACTGACAGAATGCCAAAAACACTCGCCACCAGCCAGAGAATAAAGGCGTATGCTATACAGGCCTGTATTGAGGATCACCTTGTCAAAAAGCTATTATAAGGATATCACTAACATACGTTTTTTTAAATGTCAAAAATGTATTATAACGATATCATATAACATACTTTTGTTTACTTATATATGCTCTGTTGTTAAATGTTACCATACCATTGTTTACTTATATATGCTCTGGTGTTAAATGTCAACATACCATCGACTTTTTACCTTGAATAGTTTTGTCAATTAAATATATATATATATATATATATATATATATATATATATATATATATATATATATATGTGGTTATTTTTATTTACACAGACATGGCATGTCGATGTTATCTGTCAACAGCTTTTATAAACTGAGATCTCATCAGGGAGACTTAGAATCCGATCTTAACCTTAGATCATATTTGGAAGGAATGAAATGGAGAAAAAAGAAAAGAAATGTAAAATTTAATTTTTTGATTTTGATTCTTAACGGTCCCAACCACGTGACTTTCCAAATTTAAATTTTAAATAAAAATAATCATATATAAAAGCTGTATTTGATATTGAGCACTTTTTATAAACCCGGTTGAAATTATTTTGATTACTACCCTGTGGATGATTTACCTGGATTATATATATATATATATATATATATATATATATATAAAGTTTTCTGAATGTATGTCGCGGTATCACAGTTAAATGATTGATCTAAGAACAAAACTAACCGCAGATTCGGAATCAGAACTCGTTACTCAAGAGTAATATGTGTTTCTGAGGTTTTTTTTACTAGTCGTTGATTTGCTTATCCTTTATTCCATTTTTTATTTTAAAAAGTAATAGTAAATACAAATGGCCCGACATTTTTAGCGTTTCCTGCGTTTTGTTTACTTTTAAATAGAAATCACTTGTCCTTATTTTATTAAAATGGATAAAAATATTTGATAAATGTTCACGAAAATATTTTTAATCTTATATTTTAGTTCCTTTATGTTTCTTTACCTATTTCAGAAAATAGAACAACTTTAGATCTAAACACCGCACTCATAAACACTATCAGTAGATTAAACAACTAGCTATTTCGATAAGGTTGGCGGCATTGTAGATAACGCGTTCGTTTTCTGTTATGCCAACGTGGGTTCGAATCTCACACGAGGCAGTCGTTTTTTTGGTGCTATCGATATCATGATAAGCTTTAATTAAACAAAATCGACGAACATATTTAATAGATTTTCTTAACTTCTGATTTTGTCTAAATTAATCAACTTTTGTTTTCTTTTTTTTTACTATTTTCTATATATATTTTAATAACATATATTAGATACAACGTTATTCTTCAGTTTTGAGATTGAGTTATGCTTAAAATAAACCTTCCATTTTAATTGTTCTAATTGGCAACAATTTCCAATTAACGCATCAAGTGGGCAATTTTTTATTACTATCACCCTAATTATCTTGAACTGTGTTGTTTGAACGGCCTATGCTAAGTTTAGACATCTCTCTCTCTCTAATATGTATGTATGTGTGTATCCATGTATGCATGTATGTGTGTATGTATGTATGTGTGTATGTGTGCATGTGTTTGTATGTATGTATGCATGTGTGTGTATGTATGTATGTGTGTATGTATGTGTGTGTATGTGCGTGTGTATGTATGTGTGTATATATGTATATATGTATGTGTGTATGTATGTATGTGTGCATGTGTATGTATGTATGTGTGTATGTATGTGTGTGTATGTATGTGTGTATGTATGTGTGTGTATTTATGCATGTGCGTGTGTATGTATGTGTGTATGTATATATGTATGTGTGTATGTATGTGTGTATGTATGTATATATCTATGTATGTATGTGTATGTATGTATGTGTGTATGTATGTGCGTGTGTATGCATGTGTGTATGTATGTGTGTATGTGTGTATGTATGTCTGTCTGTATGTATATATCTATATATGTATGAGTTTGTGTATGTATGTATATATGTATGTATGTGTGTATGTTTCTCTCTTTGTTTAAAAAAAATTCTTTCATTCATTTGCTGGGGACGGGGCATTCTTCCAAATGCCATACGATCACCCGCTATTTACAGACTCCCACCGAGAGCTCTTTTCAGGATTCTGGCTGTTCCCTTGAGTGCAGTTGTTTGGATTTCTCTTGCACTTGGTTCACCAGGTATACTTGCTAAATACTTTTTCAAGTTCTTCTTCATGAGTCCAGTGGCTCCTATGATAACTGGAATGATGGAGATCTCTTTGAGGTTCCAGTTTCTTTTCATATCATACATTAGACCCTGATATTTTGTTATTTTCTCCCTTTCAGCTCTATTTAGGCCCCCATCATTAGGGACACTGACCTCAACCAAAGTTGCCACTCTCTCTCTCTTGTTCCATATGACAATGTCAGGTTTGACAGCTGCGTTTTCCAGATAGGTAGCTGTGGGGATTTCATTCTTTTTAAAAATTTTCTTTTCATTCATTTGCTGGGGACGGGGCATTCTTCCAAATGCCATACGATCACCCGCTATTTACAGACTCCAACCCAGAGCTCTTTTCAGGATTCTGGCTGTTCCCTTGAGTGCAGTTGTTTGGATTTCATGGTATGTGTATGTATGTATGCATTTAAGTATGTATGTGTGTATATATGTATGTATATATGTGTGTATGTATATATATATGTATGTATTCATGTATGTGTGTGTATGTATGTGTGTGTACATATGCATTTATGTATGTATGTGTGTATGTATGTATGTGTGTGTATGTGTGTATGTATGTATGTATATATGTATGTATGTGTGTGTATGTATGTATGTATGTATGTATGCATGCATGTATGTATGTACGTATGTGTGTGTATGTATGTATGTATGTAAGCATTTATGTATGTATGTGTGTATGTATGCATTCATGTATGTACGTATGTATATATGCATACATGTATGTATGTATGTATGTATGTACGCATGTATAAAATATATATTTATAATGGTGTGTGGAAAGAAACTCCTTTTTATTAACTGCTCATAATTTATTTTTGAAATATAATTCTTACAAGAAATGAATATGAATTAAATGTGTACAGCATCAGGGTTTATTTAGAATTTAGTATGGACGGCTGGGAACTGCATCGACTAATTTTTCCGTGTCAAGAAAAATTGAGAACCCCAGCATAGACGAATACTCGAGTAGGTATTTGTAACGAGGAAAGTTTGGAGAAAAAAGTGTTCAATGTCCTACCGGATAGAGCTCTACTAATAATGAATGATAATAAACTGTACTTCGTACATTTTTGGACTACTATTCTCATCTTGGTTTTTATATTCATAACGTTTCGGCCGATATAAGCTCTAGCCCTAGCCGAACATAAGAAACTTGTACTTAATTTCAAACTGACCTCTTTATTTAATCCATGGAGGTAGATTGTTCTCGTTCTTTCCAAATATGATCTATGGTTAAGATCGGATTCTAAATCTGTCTGATGAGATCTCAGTTTATAATAGCTGTTGATAGATAACATCGACATGCCAGTGTCGCAGATTTTGTACATGTAAATAAAAATAATCATATATATATATATGGTTAGTTAATATTCTTAAGCCCGTACTTACTTTTTATTCGGACTATTGTATCTCTGATTCCTTCCAATTTGTGTCTTCTATACACAAATTATCTCTCTCAAAGGACACCGAGTTCTTGGCTTCCTTTGACATTAGTAGTCTGTTTACCAATGTACCTTTGGATGAAACCATTGGTATATGTGCAGATTATCTTTACCGTGGCCCCTTAAAGTCTCCACAGTTCCCTGAACGAATTTTTGTTGAACTGATGGAACTTGCTACTAAATCAGTTTCCTTCAGTTTCAATAATATAATGTATCGGCAAATTGATGGTATATCCATGGGCAGCCCTCTTGGTCCATCGTTAGCCAACATTTTCGTTGGATTTTTGGAGAGCCAATTATTTTCCAAGGTGACCAAGCCGGCTTTCTACTCACGTTACGTTGATGACACTTTTGCTTGTTTTCCCTCTCGGAGTGATGCTGAACAGTTTCTTCTTCTTCTTTGTGACTTGCATCCATCGTTGCAATTCACTATGGAAGTCGAGGATTGTGGTTCCTTACCATTCCTCGATGTTTTAGTGTCTAAATCTGGTTTATCATTTGAAACCTGTGTGTGTAGAAAGCCGACTTTTACAGGCCTTTATCTAAATTGGTTTTCCTTCGCCCCAAGAGCAAGAAAAATAAATCTTATTGGTACTCTCACTCATCGAGCTCTTATGATTTGTTCACCAACACGACTCGATGCAGAACTTGGTGAGATTACTAATATTTTTCTTGCCAATGGATATCCCATCAATACTATAAAAGGCACCATTGCACGTAAAGTTGCTTTATTTAATGGTGGTAAATTTATTGGCCCGTCACGTTGCCCTATTTATTTGAAACTCCCTTGGTTGGGTTCTGACGGCCTTGACATTGTTAAAAGGATTTCTTCTTCTACTCAACGTTGTTTTCCGGCAACCATGTT
Source organism: Sepiola atlantica (assembly GCA_963556195.1). Classification (NCBI taxonomy): domain Eukaryota; kingdom Metazoa; phylum Mollusca; class Cephalopoda; order Sepiida; family Sepiolidae; genus Sepiola; species Sepiola atlantica. The sequence goes on along the minus strand of OY744527.1, from coordinate 33,507,248 downwards.
GAGGGTAGTTTACACGACTCGAACCTTTTTCTCTTCTTTTCGTAAGGATGTTTTGCCAGCCATTCAAAAGAATTCTGTAGTTTATAAATTCATGTGTCAGTGTGGAGCTGACTACGTTGGCAAGACATCCCAAAGATTAGAATTTAGAATATCCCAACACATACCACGTGATATTCGCCTACACAAGGTTTCGAGATCATCCGGGAACTTCCAGGCACAGGAATCAGCCATTGGCAATCACCTCGTTAGTACAAATAGTTGTTCTGACAGGTATTCCGATGGGTGGTTTTCTGTTTTACACAGTGCCAGGTCGAACTACCATCTCAATATTCTTGAGGCGTTAGTCATTAACAACTATCGACCTAGCCTGTGTAGATAAAAGATTTTGAAACATCAGTTGGAGATCTTTAATGATTCAAAGCCACCATAACGTTGAGATTTAATTTTTTTTTTTTTTTTTTTTTTCCTCTTCTCATTCGTTTCCTCCAACTGAAATAAGTTTTATTTATTTTATTTTTTTTTTCTCCCCCCTTCATTTCTCATTCGACTTTTAGTTTTAATTTACCATTCTGACGTTTCCTCTCAGAGGGTCAGACGACAAGGCCTTAAGGTAATTTTAACAATTTTCCTTTTTTTTTTTTTTTTTCCCCCACTCGTCTTTTTCATTGATTTTAATAATGCTTCCTCTAAAATTAATCCTACCATTCTGTTGTACACGTAATTTACTTATATATATATATATATATATATATATATATATATATATATATATATATATATATATATTATATATAATAATAATAATAATAATAATAATAATAATAATAATAATAATAATAAGTGCGCTTCACCGACGATTGAACTAAACAGCTCTCTATTGGATTTACTTCATTCTTGAACTTTTTCAATGCTGTTTTCAAGAAAACCCTTCTCTTCCATCTCCTTTCACTGGACAACTCATCAACGGACATTTACAAACTGGACAGATTCCATATCTTTTTTACACGAACATTCTCACTCTCCATTACTTAATATTTTTTCAAATTTTCAATTTTGGCTTTTCCACTGCCAACTTATCTAATTCCTCGGGTGATAAGATTTTTATCTTTGAAATGCCTTGGCTTAAGGAAAGAATAATAAACATATCTTTTTCTACCGAGTACATCTTGTATTGAACAATCGAAGTTGAAATACATTTGTCATTCCTACATGTGTATCCCTCTTCTCTAATCCACTTATATATATATATATATATATATATATATATATATATATATATATATATATATTAATAATTGAGTTTATGTATCTGTCTGTCTGAAGCCGAAACTCCATCAGAGTAATATTACTATTTACTTAGTCAGCCAACTTCTATATATCCTACTACAAAAACCGCCGTAAACACTATGCGCATTTCTCAATTTACATAATTAATTGCTTTTCAACTTCTAATAAATTAGTATTCGCAAATATACACTCATGATTGTTTTATTCAGATTTCATCATGTATTAACGCAATTTTGCTCGCTAATAATCTTACTTATAAATTATAATTATTTAATCAAATTGTTTAATTAAAATAATAATTGATTCAAAAATTAATGAGTTACGTAGTTATTTTGATTGAACAGCGTGCGGAACGTTAATCCATTGAAACAACCTCCCTCCGTCAACTTAGTTTGGACGCAATACTAGCGCGTAATTTAAAATGTAAACACACGCTGGTGTTTACCGTGTTACTTTAACTTACGCTGTTAAGCTTTTATTCACAAACTGTTCTTATTATTCCATGTTTTATTTACTAAAATAAAAGATGTGATTGTTTTTCTTTTCTGTCAACCAAAAAATAATATAACTGATTTTAGAAACAAATTGTTTAATTAAAAAGGTCATTAAACACACACACACATTCGAACGAATTTATTGTAGGTAAACTTTCTTTCCTAAACCATTTACATAAGTAATCGTGTTCACTGCATTTGATTTTTTGGTGCTTTTACACTATAGGACCCGCGCTAACTTTGACTCCGTCGTCAGGGTTAGGGTCAGGGTCAAAGTGGGGGTTAGGGTTAGTGTTTGGGCCATGTTCAAAGTCAGAACAGATCCTACAGTAAAAGAATACGGATTTTTTAATTGTATATTTTATGTACACCTTTCTTCCGATTAAAAAAATACTGTTCGCTGTATTTAGTTTTTTAAAATTGTTGATTTTAACAATTTTACTGAATCAAATTGTTTAATTAAAATAAATATTGATTTAAAAATTATTAAAAACATTTTTATTGATGGAGAATGGTAATACAAAAATCGGGGTGGGGTCGAAATTTCTCTTTTATTTATTTACATCTACAAATATTCTTGGTCATAAATAAAGAATATCAACGTCTAACCACCCTAGAAATATGACTGACGCTCCATCAGTTTACACGTCAGCGTTAATTTCTGATGCGACAGCCTAGCAAAAATATGCGACCAGAGGGAGCATATATTTGCTTGTATAATTAATGGAAATTTGGTATCTGTCTGAAGCCGAAACTCTATTACTTCTATTATTTGTACTATTATACTATTTCTTAATTTTTGTATGATAAAGTTATGAAATTAATATTTTAAATATCTTCGTATACACCAATCAAGTTTTCTTCAGTGCAGATTCCCGCTATAAGAGAAAAAGATGGCGACTACGGTTCATTATCAATAAAAACAATATTACTTCACATGTGGACGCTAATAAACTATGCATGTTTATTTTCTTTTACCATTATGAGAAAAACACTTCATATAAACGTATCTTACACTCAGAAAGGAAATACAACTTGTCAAATTAACTGAATAGGTAAAAGCGTTGATTAATAATCTAATGGAGATTTGGCATCTGTCTGCCTGAAGTCCAAGCTAAACTATTGTTAATTGTAATATATTGTACAATCTGTTAATACTCAATCCAGTTTACAATACTTTTTCAGCCTAATGTACTATTTGCGATGCTCAATTCAGATGGGAGGTAGTGTAGGCTCTGTTATATTGTCATGAGACTATCCTCCCGGGTATTACCTCCTCATGTATGGGGGAAGGAGGTTAGCGTATGTAACCGGAAAATTGTCACAATGGCCTGTTCCTTAGAAAACGCAACACTTACATTATATATACAAGCAAAATATGCGACCTTATCTCGATCACATGATACAGATCTTGAAATATTGTAAAAGGAATAGATTACAACAAATGACTAATCTATTTACCCTGGAGTTTGTTAAGACAAGAACTGATCAACTGATCAACTGAAAGACCGTCGATTGCCTAATTGTAACACATTACTCAATAAGTGTCAGGCCCAACTAATGAAACAAAAACGTTTAGGACGAATTCGGACTTTATTCATCATCATAGTCCACTGCTAGGGGGGTACACTGATTCCGACGCTTTACTAACAATTACTAACAATTCGATAACATTTAAAAAAACAAAAAAACATTAGAAAGCGAGTGAAAAAAACATTAGAAAGCAAATACAAGATTTAAAAAAATTAAAAATTAAAAAAAAACATTAAAAAGCAAGTAAAATTTAAAAAAACATTATGAAGCAAGTAAATTACAAAAAACATTAGAAAGAAAGTAAAAATTAAAAAACATTAGAAAAATGCTATTTTTAATTAGAAAAAAATAAAACTTAAAAAAAACATTAGAAAGCAAATAAAACTATCAGAAAACATTAGAAAGCAAGTGAAAAAAAAATCGAAAGAAAATTAAATTAAAAAAAAACATTAGAAAGCAAGTAAAAAAATAAAAAGCAAGTACCAATTAAACAAAAAAACATTAGAAAGCAAGTAAAAATAAAGAAAATAATATTAGAAAGCAAGTAAAAATTGAAAAAATCATTAGAAAGGATGTATAAATTAAAAAAAAACATTAGAAAGTATGTAAAAACACATTAAAAAGCAAGTAAAAATAACAAATAAACATTAGAAAGCAAATAATATTTTTGTTTTAAATCTAAGAAAAGAAGTAAAAATTAGAAGAAATTATAAATTAACTAAAAATAAAAAAAACATTAGAAATGAAGTAAAAAATCATCAAAACATTACAAAGAAAGGAAAAATTAAAAAAAAATAGAAAGCAAGTAATTTTTTTAAACAAGTAAAAAATTAAACAAAACAATAATAAAAAAAGTATTAGAAAGCAAGAACATTTTTAGAAACATAAGAAATGTTGTAAAAAGTAAAAAAAAAACATATTAGAAATGACTAAAAATTAAGAAATAAACATTAGAAAGTAAGTAAAATTATCTTCGAAAATAAGTAAAAATAAGGAAGCACATAAGAAAGTAAGTAAAAATAAAAAAATTAAAAAGCACGTAGTAGTAAAAAATAGAAAGCAAGTAAAACATTAAAAAACACATTAGAAAGCAAGTAAAAATAAATAGAGAGCAAGTGCATATTAAAATATACATTAGAAAGTAAGTGAACATTTTAAAAAAAATGAAAAAGCAAGTAAAATTTAAAAAAAAAATGAGAAAGTAAGTAAGGAACTAAAAAAACATTAGAATGCAAGTTAAAAAAACATTAGAAAGCAAATTAAAATTTAAAAAATTTAAAAAGCAAGTAAAAATAAAAAAACATTAAAAAGAAAGTAAAATTTAAAAAAACATCATGAAGTAAGTAAATTAAAAAAAACATTAGACAGAAAGAAAACATTAAAAAACATTAGAAATTTTTTTTTTTTAAATTAGAAAAAAATAAAACTTAAAAAACATTAGAAAGCAAGCAAAAATTATGAAAACATATTAGAAAAGGAAATAAAAATAAAAATAACATAAGAAAGCGAGAAAAGATTAAAAATATTAGAAAGCAAGAACATTTTTTAAAAATACATCACAAAAGAAGGAAACATTAAAAAAATTTAAAATTTTAAAAAATCATTAGAAAGCAAGTAAAAATTAAAAAAAACATTAGAAATCAAGTAAAATTTTTAAAAAAGTTAAAAAGCAAATTCAAATTCAAAAACACATTAGAAAGCAAGCAGAATAAAAAAACATTAGAAAGCAAATAAATTAAAAAAAACTACCAGAAAGCCAAAATAAAAAAATAGGAAGCCAAAAAAATGTTAATTAAATAAAAATAAAAGCAATTAAAAGTATAAGAACATATTAGAAAGCAAGTGAAAACCCAAAAAAACATTAGAAAGTAAATAAAATTTAAAAAACATTAGAAAGCAAGTAAAAAAATTAGAAAGCAAGTAAAAATAAATTAATTAAAAGCAAGAAAAATTGTAAAAAAAACATCAGAAAGGAAGTTAAGATAAAAAAAAAACATTAGAAAGCTAGTAAACATAAAAAACACATCAGAAACGATGTAAAAATGTAAAACAAACATTAGAACGTATGTAAAAACAAAAACAACATCAGAAAGCAAGTAAGAGTTAAAAAAACACATTTGAAAACAAGTAAAAATAAAAACAAACACATTAGAAAGGAAATAAAACTTCATTCAGCGTTCCATGTTCCATCCCTATTGAGGCTAAGTGCATCACTTTCATGAATACCGTTGTACAAAGGTATGAACCCATAAGCCCCCCCCCCCTTCATTGGTAGAGCAAGTCGTCTGCAATAATTAAATTTCTGATAGTAAACTCGCGATGTGATAGTTTCAGTAACAGGACGCATATTGCACCTCAGAACAGTCGTCATTAACTTGGTGGAAAGAGTGGGTTGTGTGTTTTTAAAATGCAAGATCCATTATATATATATATATATATATATATATATATATATATATATATATATATATATATATATATATAAAGATTGATGAAAGAAAATGGATACACATGTAGGAATGACAAATTTATTTCAACTTCGATTGTTCAATGCAAGGTGTACTTCACGAAAACCCTTCTTTTCCATCTTTAAAACTCCTTTCACTGGACACCTTATCAACTGGCCAGACCTCATATCTTTTTACACGCACATTCTCACTCTCCGTTATAGAATATTTTTTTCAAATTTTGAATTTTTGCTTTTCCACTGCCAACTTATCCATATATGTAATTCATCAGATGATAAGATTTTAATCTTTGAAAAGCATTCGCTTAAGTAAAGAATTATAAAATGTTTTATCGAGTACACCTTGCATTGAATAATCGAAGTTGAAATAAATTTGTCATTCGTACATGTTTATCACTCTTCTTTCATCTATCTTTATAATTGCTCTATCTCGTATATTGAGCTTAAACTATTTCACTATAGGTTCTATCTACTAAAAGTATACTTTTAGTTTCATATTTTATTCATATATATATATATATATATATATATATATATATATATATATATATATATATATATATATATATATATATACTTCTGTATATCCGCCGTCAAAAGTATGCTTCGCAAGTGTTCGTACTCGCTATCTATCTAGATATTTAATTAAAATATTATCATAAAATAAAAGAATTACGTTTGGGATCGAATTTTTATATATACATTAGTATTACCATTTCTGACGACCTAAAAATTCACCCACGCTGAACTTTCTCTATAAAGTTAGAGGATGTATTTCTGAATGAATTTCAGGCACGGAGTAAGTGTGAGTTGCCATTTGGCTTTTCACGTCTCCTAATAATTTTAAATTGGTTTCGCCGGACTAGAAAAGTGCACTTTTTTACTAACTGACTTTTGCTTTACATCAAGGAAGTATATATATATATATATATATATATATATATATATATATATATATATATATATATATATATATATATATATATATATATATATATATGATGTTTAAGAGAAACTCAGCCATTTACTCATAAAAACATTAACCCGTGGGAAATGACAACGAACTGATTGGTTAGTTAGCTAGACTAAATACGAAATGCAACCAGTAAAAGAAAATCGTGCACTATTTTTAACGATTCTCTGCGTGGATTAAATGCGGAAGCCTCTGTGTTGCTTAATTGGCATAACTATACTTGACTATATTTATAATTGAAAATGGCAGCCTTTTTCAATGCAAGATTTTTTAATTAATTTTTTTACTTTAATCTTGAATTTTTCGGAATAAAATAGCATTATACGAGTTGACCAGTGTTGTGTCAATTTCTTTAGAAAAATAGACCAACGTTTTTTAAACGTTTGTGTTGTGAATGTCAGCCGCATTATGCTTCATCTTTTAATGGTGCATCCGAATGGCAAACGGTGCAGATGATAAATGTTCGGCCAAGGGGAAAAAGAGGGTCACAGAGAAATTTGAACATATCTCTGATTTTGTATTTGGACCACCCATAATCTTATTTCTCTTTGAACTGAAATAAGTGCCTCATAAATACAGAGAATCATGCTGAGACCAAAAAGTAATGTTCGTAGATTGTCTCCATGGTAATCCTCTTTGAGTGGACTGTCCGGCCGTTATCGCTAGTGGATATGTTGAGTAACCAGTGTTTGCGTGGTCGAATGGTGACTTGTGAGGAAGACTGGAATCCAATATTTCTGGTCAGGAGGAAAGGATTCCAGGAGATGGGAAGAGGAGGGGAATGAGAGTCAGTTTGTTTTTAAGAGGGCTGGTGAGCATTTGAAGCTGGGTGCCTCTTCAGGCAAGATGAACCCATCTAGGGCTCTTAGCTAAAGGATGATGCTGCTTGGATGTTTCTTTTTGGAGTCGGGCAAAAACCTTCTTTTGCAAGTCTGTCATTCAACCTGAGAACATGAGGTTGAGTTGTAACCTTTAACAAATAAACCTGACACTTGTTTATAGACTCATGGTTTTACTCGGGATAACAATTCTTTGTTGTAGCACCGACTGAGTCTGACGACAATTTTGGACCGGCACAACGTGTCTTGGCTGTTATCAATTCAAATTCTGGTTCTTGAACGATGGATCATGAGTCGTATTAGTATTTTAATAATATAAATGCTCCAAATAGACGAGATACACGCACACCTGATGCTCCATCGTTCAGCATCCAGGATTTAAATTCATAACTGATAAGACAACATCGCGGATAACATCCATAACAGGGACGTTAAAAACACAGTTTGTTTATTTTTCTAAACAAAAATAGACTGACACGTAGCTATAATGTATATTCCGACAACGTTCGTAGAATCTCTAGTCAGTCTATCTTGATATGCCACCCTTGCATAAATAGAACTTACATTTGCTTCTTGAAAGTGGTAATGTCCCGTGGCCTGATGGTTACAAAAGGTCTGATGGTTACACCACTTGCTTACGGAGTCTAGGTTGATTCTGTGGCAGGGGTTCGAACCGTGCTACCGTCCTGCAATATTTTGGGTGTTTTATGTTATTTTTGTGTCCATCAAAATACCAATATCCAAGAAAGAGCTAAGAAAGACCATTGCATATGTCTGCAAATACTTGGAAACGTTTTATGATAGAATAATATTCTGAAAAAATTAAGATTCAAGTAAAATCATTATAACAATTCTAATATTGAAAAAGGATTCTATTTTTAATCTTAATATTTCTAACTTATAAATGCTTCCAAATAAATAACCTGAATTTTTAATATATATATATATATATACATATATATATTAAGCGAATATTAAATCATTTCAACCTACTGATGCCGGCGTTTTATGCTTTTGCTATCATTAGTGTGAGAGGTGACAATTTCAGACGGTTGTAAGGCACGAACCCAGTACAGAATCATCCTCGACGCTGCAAGCTAGTGCTATAACCACACGGGCACTGGAAATTATCACGTAGAGAAAGGAAATTAAGTCCTATTTGTGCGTTAACGAAGAAGGCAACAGACAGTAAACAGTCGAGAGGGTTCAACGAACGTTTTCGGAACGTTGCTCATAGCCAGGTGACATTCTATTTTTAAATTCCTCGAACATGGCTCAATTTATTATTTTAATTTCTTAAAGTGGCTGATAACAATATTTTATTAAATAACTATCAAATTATTTTAACCTACAGACGCCGGCGTTTTAAACTTTTGCTAACATCAACCTAGGATGTCACAAGTTTAGACGGCCGTAAGGCACGAACCCAGTACAGAATCAGCATATGTATATATATATACATATAAATATACACATATATACACACATATATATATATATAAATATATACATATAAACACACACACACACACACACACACACACACACATATATATATATATATATATATATATATATATATATATATGCAGGGGGTGAGAGGTTTGAGGTTACAGTGAGTCGATACGTGGGGTCGTGCAGATAGTCAATGACAAAGTACTCTGCAGGTTTTAGAAACGGCAGTTCGATTAGATTTCGTGACTACTGAATATTAAAACACCTTCCGATTAGAGGGGGTCCAATATCGCTGGTGGGATTAATAAAGTATGCTTGATCAATAGTTATTAGAAACAAAGATCTTATCAGGACGACAATAGTCTGATTGTTCACTCAGATGTTTATAGCATGTTAATATAAACATCTGAGTGAAAGATCACACTTTTTTCGCCGGATGAGATCTTAGTTTCTAATAAATATTGATCGATAACATCGACATGCCAGTGTAGCGGATTTTGAGCATGTCTTTATGAATAAAAATAATTATATGAATAACTCTATTTACTATTGCGCACTTTTTTTATAAGCCCATATGCAATTCTGTTTATTTTTTATCCCAGGTTCATATTATATTCCAAAGTTTATTTTTATTTATTTATTTAAACAAAACAATTTTAATTTTAATTTTAATTTTTAATTTTAATTTTTTTATTTTTTCACATTTCCAAAAAAACAATCATCGAGCTGAATCTTTTAAGGAGACTGCAAAGTAAAAAAGCACTGATAGTTATGCTAATACATATATTGTCATTAATAATTATATATATATATATATATATATATATATATATATATATATATATATATTCGTATTTCATGTATCCACATAAAATTTTATAAGGAGATATAACTTTTTATATATCAATTTTCAGTATTTACTTCAACAGTGCTCGATACGTGTAGCTTGATTGCCATAGATATATTTTCATAGCTTACTATACATATATATATATATATATATATATATATATATATATATATATATATATATATATATATATATATATACGTGTGTGTGTGAGAGTGTGTGTACGGATTGACGTGTAATTGATGCCCCTGCTCAGTATCATTCTAATTTGTACTGATTTCGTTCGCTCTCATTTTCCTAAATTGTTATCATTCGGGTTTTGCATTCACCCCTTGCCCCCAAATCGCCATCATTGTGATGAACAAATAAATCGGAGCTGATACGATTTTCAACTGAAAACATGCGACGATAAACCGTGTCCAACTTTTACTCTTTACTGAGGACTGAATGGGCTGGGGCGTACTGTGGGTGCGGTGGTGGACTAATTTGATAAGATTTCTGGCGGGAACTGACAGTGGTTCGTTCCCCAAGGACGATAATGCCGAGCTAGATGGCCTGCGGGGCCCTCGTACGAGAAAACATTTGCGGATCAGCAACGGACGCGGGGATCGACGGGGATCGAAAAAGGGTCCATAAGGGTAGGTGTAAGGGAGGGTATGTCCTGCACAATCGGCCGAGTTAATCAAATCGTCAGCGGCACGCTGCACACCTGTGGTCATGCGCCGGCCCCTCAGGGGGGTCATCTGCTCGGCACTGTTGGGTGCAAACACTGGCCGGGTCTGGAATGACACTGTCCGTCTAATCACATTGGACACAAATAAAATCAAAATCTCTTTTGGGACAATCTTTATCTGTAGCGAATGTGCGGTTTACACATGGAAGTAGTTTGGTGGTAGTTTGCATATATATATATATATATATATATATATATATATATATATATATATATATATATATATATATGGGTGTGTGTGTATGTGTGTGTGTGTGTGTGTGTGTGCGTGTGTGCTCGAGCGTGTATGTCGTGAGTACTAACCAACACAGATCAAGAGAAAATGAGAGAGACTTATAGTTATAGAGACGTAAAAAGAAACACACACACACACACACACACACACACATATATATATATATATATATATATATATATATATATATATATATATATATATATATATATATATATAAGATTAAAGTTGAGCCCTGTTCGGGGAAGTATAAAAACACACATAAAAATACACGTAGCTATAAGGTATATTCCGACAACGTTCGTAGAATCTCTAGTCAGTTTTTCTTGATATGCCGCCCTTAGCATAAATAGAACTTAAATTCGCGTCTTGAAAGTGGTTATGTCCCGTGGCCTGGTGGTTACAGCAGGCCTGATGGTTACAGCACTTGCTTACGGAGACTAGGTTGATTCTGTGGCAGAGGTTCGAACCGTCCGATCGTCCTGCAATATTTTTGGTGTTTTATGTCATTTTTGTGTCTATCAAAATACCAATATCCAAGAAAGAGCTAAGAAAAACCATTGCATATGTCTTCCATTTTAGCAACTTGGTGATTAAGTGTGATTTTATTATTGTACATCTACTTCTTCAAAACTCAATTCCATCTTCGATATTTTAAGAGTTAATTTAACTTATCCTGTACTTCTTCAGGTTTATATTTAAAATATTAATACACATGCGGCCGCATTTTTCAGTCAAGTATATATATATATATATATATATATATATATATATATCGAGAGAGAGAGAGAGAGAGAGAGAGAGAGAGAGAGAGAGAGATGACGTAAGCATGAAACACATATGTATGTATGTAAAAGTAAACAGATATTTAAATAAAATATATTTCAACAAAGATCGGGGCTCCAAAAGAATTAATTAATAATAAACTATCAATCTTAGCGTAATGCAATGTTCCGGCTCGCCGTAGAGCGCCATTATGATTAGCTTACTGTGTATGTCCGCCGACTCGATATTATATAGAGTTTAATTCTCTTCCTTCCCATGATAATTGATAGTGGCCGAGGGTTTTAATACCAGACTACAGAGTCAAAGGTGACTTTGTAACTGTGTTTGAATCGTTCGACCGACTATAGTCATAATTTCCTACACTGAAGATTACGTAAGCATGAAACACATGTGTCTGTAGGTAAACATAAAACACATTTAAATAAAAAACATTGGCATATATATCAGATAGATATATATCATATATGTGCTGCTTACCGATCCGCACCGGTGTTTTCCGAGCAGTATGGGTTTGGATGTTGAAATTATGAATTAATATGGCATTATGGTAAAGTTATAGGTTGGTGGGCGGTGTGAATGATATAATACATTATTTCGTGATGGTTCAAATGATCAAAAATTGTATTTAAGAGGTAAATAAAATTATAGGGAAATTGAGACGTAGGTGTTGACGTAGTTTCGGTTACAGTCAGTCATGTAATGACGCTCATACGATTTCAGCATAAAATGGTTGACATGCCATAAAACCCAGCAGCAATAAGTATTGAGTTTACTCATTACATAAGAAAGAAAAGTTAAATTGCCATAAATGGTGTTTTTCGAGCAGTAGGCGTTTAGATCTTGAAATTATCTTTCTAATTGAATATAGAAACCCCGACCACCATTATTATTTGTTTTTGTTTTTTATGTACAAAAAGAGATAATTTCTTTACTTCATCGACACGGCAGGTCCGGTCCCAGTACAGAAGAAAACTGATCCCCCCCCTAGAAAGTGAAATGAAAGCAAAAAGTGATTATAACAAAATCACATATTTGCTCATTTCCGAGGAATAAAACGAAATATTAAAATCTCACAATCTGAACTAATTTGGATAACAATAAACAAATGTTATTTCAAACGTAATCGCTTTCGTTTTGTTCTTTCGTTTCATTGTATTTGCTTGTACGATCACACATATATTTGTCCGTGAGAATCTCTACCATTGGCTAATGGAAACATTACCCCGTGGGGTTGGAATAACAAAGAATCTGATTGGTAACTAGCTATTTTAAACACCACGTGTATATATAAAAACACCCGGCAACACACACTTCATGCATTTAAGCCTGACTATTCTATATGGGGATGAAACGCGCAAGCCTATGTATAGCTTAATTGGCATAAATATATTTTCATAACTTACTATATATATATATATATATATATATATATAAATATATATATATATATATATTTATATATATATATATAAATATATATATATATATAGAGAGTGAGAGAGAGAGAGAGAAATAAAGAGAGAGAATATAGAAATAAAAATTCACATACACATTGTAACTGTCAACACTATAATTTATTTCAACCTTCTGACCTCTTCAGAATTCTAACAGGACAGCTACATATTGGAAATGACGGACAAAAGAAATATTCACCAGCCAAAAAGAAATAGCATATGCAGAGAGAGGGGAGATAAAAAAAGGGGGCCAAGCAACACACTTTAGTTAAAATTATCAACAAAAAAGGGGAGATAAATATAAAGAGGTTAGATAAAATGTATTTCAAGTTGAAACAAAAAATAAAATGAAAATCTTTTTATTGAAATGCGTCGATAATTCCCTTGAAATTATATTTGTCATGTTATGTTGACACGAAGCGAAACTTTACCACTTTTTGTGCCCAGCGTCGGGAATTCCGCTTTTCACCGAAAGCGGAAGTATATGGGGAATACAAATTCACATGTGGTCTTCAGTTAGAATGTATATCACGCTTATAGCAGATGACATACAGCGGTTAGTATTTTAGAACAGTCACCCATCTTGTACTAGCCAGACGCAACGTCGCTTAACATCGGTGATCTAACGGGAACCGTTACGTCAGCGTGATTGTGCCGTATTCCTCTACATTACTCATACACAATATACAGAGGGCGACGGCTATTCGAGGAGATATTGTTTTAAGTTTACCACATCTATTATTTTTTATGTTAAACCATGAAATAAAAAGACATGCAGTCATAGTTGCTTTATCTGAAACACTTATTGATTTATAGATCAGTAGGTTTTATATGCTACCAGATCATTTGTTTATAAGGTTCAGTTGGAGATAAAGGGACGTGATACCAACGTTTTTTCTTAGGGGGTGACTATGTGTATCTTCTTATGAAGTACACAGGATAAGGCACACCAAATATTCGAATGCTGTGATGCTTTTAAAAGTTGTGATCAGTGAAGCTCATTTCATGCCACAAAGTCTTCTGGTCAATGTTGCTGGATCCCTTGATGTTTCAAACACGGTTGTTAAGTCCTGAATCGATAACGTATGCAATGAAACTCCATACGTCTTTCAAGAAGATTCTGCACCTTTTCACAAAGTCATTGTAAGCCAAAACTTATTATCAGTAGACATTTACGATCATGTGACCCCAACATGTGACGTCGTAACTCGTCAGATTTAAATCCTATGGATTATTACGTGTAAAGCGTTGTTGAAAGGGAGACACATCGGCATCCTTATAGTACTATAGCTTCACTACAGGCCGATATTGTCCAGGTGATGTCCGAAACGAATAAGGACCACTTAATTTCAATTTGTAGAGGGTTTCAAACCCGAATAGAAGAAGTTATTGAAGCCAAAAGTGGATTAATACAATAATTAGATGCAAAACGAAATAAATGATATTTGAGTCAATTTTATTTAAATATATACATTTTTTTGTTAAAATATTTTAGTTTATTCAACATACTAAAAATGTCCTCAAATAGCCCTCGCACCCTATATGATATATATATATATATATATATATATGATATATATATATATATATATATATATTAATTAAAAAAATATACATTATTTTACCTTTCGCTTTCATCAGTGCAGGGATGATAATCTCGGACGGTCGTACGGTTCGAACCCCTGCGACCGTCCGAGATTACCATCCCTGCACTGATGAGAGCGAAAGGTAAAAATAATGTAATATTTTTTATTTAAAAGTAATATATATATATATATATATATACAGGGTGATTCATAAGTCACTTAGCTATTTAAAATGATTACCATATAAAGCACACACGTACTATGAACTTTTGAGGATTGTCATCTTACTCTCTAATTACTGCTATTTGTTTTTGTAAATTTGTTCGTTTATATATTTGTTTTTATATATATATTTATTATTATTTATTTAAATTTGTGTAAATCATCATATGTGCTTTTTTTCAGGCAGTATGTCATTTACAATTGAAGAGCGAATTTTTATTGTTATTCATTTGGCCAAATTTGCTACAAAGTGTCGTAAATTCCTTGCAAAAAAGAATGGAGCTATGCATGCAGAACGAAGGTGGAAATTTTGAAAATTTGCTGTAATTTTAAACTCCTATAAATGAATTTGTTGAATAAACTTTCTGTTTTGTATTACTGTATTTTTTAAGTTTAGAATTTAAAAAAATAAATAGGTAAGTGACTTATGAATCAGCCTGTATATATATATATATATATATATATATATATATATATATATATATATATATATATATATATATATATATATATATATATGTATATATATATATATATATATATATATATATATATATATATATATATATATGTATATATATATATATATATATATATATATATATATGTATATATATATATGTATATATATATATATGTCTTTGGCTCATATTAATTGTAGATTCATCATATTCAAAGTATTCCCACAATGATTGTTCATTAATGCCAATTGTTGTTCTTTTGGCCTCATATGATGATATTCTAGAGAAAAAAAACTGCCTTTTCATTGACAGGTGGTAATTGCATTAAATCACCAAACAATAGAACATTCATTTTGGGGGGAATCCCTAAATATTTCATCAAGCCTTTTGTATATGTATATATATATATATATATATATATATATATTTTAATATTTTACCTACGTAAGCTTACGGCTCTCATCAGTGCAGGGAAATAACGATCTCAGACCGTCACAGGGTGCAAACCCGGCTCACAAAGACACCTTGAATCTGTAAACGTTCGCTTTTGTCCCATAGGCCACGGGAGATTGTCACGTGGTAACGGAGAAATTATAATATGAAAAATTATAAATATCAATATAAATATCAAGGGGACGAGGATTGAGGATCTGGTTGTGCCAGGTTCGAATCCAGTTCGTTCCACAGACACACTTTTATTAAAACCCACACCTGACCTTGTGTCAAAACTCCTGGGGAGGAAGTAAATAAAATACTATCGCACTCATCTTGGTTATTATTTTCACAACGTTTCGGCCGATTTAACTTCCGCTTCAAACTTATTCGAAATTCAGTATGCGTTCTCAATTTGATGTAAAAATTCCCAAGTTCGAAAAGATGCAACTGAAGAAAGTCGGAGGCTACATAGACTGAAACGATGTTGTAAAAATAACCAGATGATGAGAACAGTAGTCCGAGAAATGCAAATCACAAAAATTATGAATCCTCATCTAAAAAGTTCCGAAACACAATATTTTATGTTTGCTTCATTCAATATAGAAATATGAAATAGAAAACGCAACAGTTAAATAAAATGAATATCAAGAAATTCGATAGCATTCAACGGCAGAGCCGGAATCTTGAACTGCAGAAGTACCTATAAGTCTTCATTCTATTGGTCATTTACAGTGTGTCTTTTTGTTAATAAATGACCACTTATCAAAGCCAAAAGCCACTCGAGGATAAGTGTTAATGAGAGAGAGAGAGAGAGAGAGAGAGAGAGAGAGAGAGAGAGAGAGAGAGAGAGAGATTGAGATTGTCATTTCAAGATCTGGATTTAAAGTCAGTCTTACGAGATTATAAAAACAAAAGGCTTCCTCAAGGAATTTATCTCGACTGGGACCCAACAAGAATCTGAGCGTTGGTTTTTAAATGGGATACGTTTGATTTTAGAGGTGATGAAGGTAACGGGCCACCTTTATACCATTCGGCGGCGTGCTTTTTAAATCTGTAATTAATATAAAACTAATTTATTCACCAACGTCGCATTCGATTGTTGTGTCTCTGACAAAACTCAATTATCATTTTTAAAAGTCGCCATTTTTAAAAGTCGCCGTCTTGGAAAGAGAAGTGTAATGGCTTACATTTGAGTTCCACGGTTGGAGTTCGAATAAAACTAATGTTATTCAAAATAATGGCAGCCATTGATCGTGCGTGCCCTCTTGTGTAATTGAATTATCTTAAAGATCATAACTCGACTAGACCCGTAATTATTTTTCGAGCGATTTGTTCATCTCCAATTTATTTGGGTGTATTTCACGGCCCGTTCTAGATAACAGTTCTTGATCGCTGGTTTGATAACCAGATCTGATAATGTCGTGATTTCATTAGGGATCTTTAAGACGGTCTAAAAATTGAATCAGATCTTAATAAATGGAAGAAGAATCGCCTAAGGCTATCCGATTCTTAGACGCACAGCATTTTGCTTTGAATGCCCTTTGCCAGTTCCCTGCCCCTTTAAATTTTGCTAAGGTTTGTTATAAAGAAGTATTTCATTATCGACTGTAACAATCTTTGTCGATTGAGAATCTAAAATGGCGGATCACACGATAATTAAATTACATATTGTTTTGTTTGGCTTGTTTTCTATCATTTTTGTAGTTTTTTCAGTTATTCTGTTAAGGCGCGAACATTAAACCCTGAGGGGACCAGGTTAGAAATCTGTGATTACTGATCTTATTAAGGTGTTCACTGGTCCGGAGTTGATGATCATTTTCAAGTCAGTCATTTACTTGATTGTTTTTTGTACCCGACAATGGCTTTCTTGCTGCCGGGCTATGGTATCGTTCTGTTTAGTTCCAGGAGGTTCACACTCCCAGGCGTTATCTTCTCCCTGGGAAGGGGGTAGTTTATTGCTAATCGTCTGAGACCCCTTTACTAAGGAACGTTGACAGGGATGCTCAGGCATCTTTTGTTGCTTAAAGGGCACTTCACTTAGTAAGTTGACTTTTTAAAACCTTACCTGACCTTGTGTCTAACCTCATGAAGAGGAGGTAAATAAAAACACAATCAAAACACATCGCACCACTCCCACCCGCGAAACAAATGATAGTGCGTATGTATGAGGTGTGTTTTTTCTCAAGCATTTTGCGACTAGAGGGAAATAACATGCGAGCGAGAGAGTCGATTTAATATTAATTAAGTTTTGTAAAAAAAAACTAGGTTTCCGTATCAAAATGTAAAAGCCTACTTCATTTATAGTAATAAGCTACCACGCTCGCATAAAAAATGGCTGAAGTTGGGTCAATGGGGTGAAGAGAACGGGGAAGTAACGCGACACCCTCGGGCATCAGCTTAAAAAGGGGG
Organism: Sepiola atlantica; assembly: GCA_963556195.1. NCBI lineage: Eukaryota > Metazoa > Mollusca > Cephalopoda > Sepiida > Sepiolidae > Sepiola > Sepiola atlantica. The sequence continues at coordinate 33,489,029 of OY744527.1, read as the reverse complement.
ATCAAAATTGAAGGAGTCGTTATTTACTTACTCCCACGACATGTGGTCGATTTTAATGTAGGAAAAATTCAGCTTACCAAAACCGTGTACTCTGGATTAGGACAATTTTTTTTTTTTAAATGCCACAATCGAGAATGATTTCTCCTTTACTGACCAAAGACAGGAAAGATGAAGTGTAGTACGAAAACAGATACTACACTTTTATCAAATCAAAACATATACACGTGCTCAATTGTATTTTATTTATTTACACAACTCCCCATGAAGCAAAATTTAAATACAATGCCAATTTTATTTGGAGAAAATACAGCCCTTCAAAAATGGGCACTCTGAACTGGGTACCAAATAACCTTCGATGGTCATTCACAAATAAACACGCAACTGGAAACAAGTAATAACCCATGTTTATTCGAAAGGAGGGGTTATTGCCTGGGAGGATATTATCCCGGGTACAGGTAAAGACAAAGTAAATTATCAGAAAGATATGTTTGACTTTATTTTTTGTTTTGTTTATTGTCGTTTTTAATAAATGTGTAATGTGAAACTTTTGTTATCCTTTGCACAACGTAACACAACGTAACACAACGTAACACAACGTAACACAATAGAGAAACAAGTAATTGAGCAATATAAAACACATGTCCTCGATTAAATGTATTCGTTTCTTTCAAAAACAATAAAGCAAAACATTAACATTAAAGTCAACAAGAAAAAAGAGAAAAAGAGTGAAACAAAACCCAATGAATATTGAACAAGTACGTCAAATTTTGTTGGAATGGCCCACGACACAACGCTAGGTTCCGTACTAAACCGGTTAATACCTGAGAACCGCAGAATTGCTCGCCGCGTCGAGAGATTGACATAGAAGATCGTGAAAAGAGAAAGCTCCATGGTCTTCAATGAAGCTTGCATTAATATATATATATATATATATATATATATATATATATATATATATATATGTGTGTGTATATATATGTGTACATACATATATATATAAATATATATATATATAGATATATAAATATAAATATATATATATGTATATATATATAGATATATAAATATATATAAATATATATATATATATATATATATATATATGTGTGTGTCTGTGTGTGTGTGTGTGTGCGTGTGTTTGTCCATGAGAATGTCTATCCACATAGTAACTACCTTTTTATCCATTTCAAATCTCTCTTCATACGTTATCATGTCTGTTTACAAGAAAGATTGAAGTGACTAAATTTGCCACGAAATCTTGTTTTCTTGGGCGGGGGCGATTTTTTTTCGATTATAAAACTTGTCTTTACATACACGAGAGATAAAACCTTTTGTGGTGCTGATAGGAGTTCCTTTTATCACCTTAAACACACGGGAGCACGAAATATCGTGACCTGGGCCCTCGCTTGCAGATTGGCGCTAATTAATCTCTGAACCGCGTTCAAAGCGAAACTCTCTTTTTCGGGTCTTTGTAAACTGCGCAAGCGCATGCTGTTTCGCGCTCCACGCATGCGCACATTCGTCTCTCGGTGAAAAATTCAAGCCGCCATTTTTCGCTTTGGTCATGTGAGCAAACGTGCAAGGGAAGGATAGTGATTCAGTTGACAGCGTCAAATTGAAATGTAATCAAAGTAAATTATAAATAAATAAATGAATAAACAGTCACTTAAAATGAAATAACCCTGAAGTAAATATAATTAATTAAGTTAAAAATATCGTGACAAGGACAACTCTTTTCAAGCCGCATCTTTTTCATTACTTGTATGTTTTTTTTTAATTGTTAAGTAAATTTTTTTTGACAAAATAAAGTTTCTGAGCAAGTTTAATATAATTACAAACTCTAACAGCTTATATCTGTATTTGACGATATTTCTGGTATGGAAAATTGTTGTTACTTGCGTTATATACACTAGCAAACATATACTCTCTCAATTTGCATATGTTTTCTAGTTTTTTTTACCTACATCTTATATTTATGTTGTCTATATATCCTTAATCCGAAGATTTTGTAGAAAACAAAACCTTATACAAAAAACAAAATAAAAACAGACAGAACTGTTCTAGAGTAAAATGTCACCAGAACTCAAATGGTAGTATTAATTTTTGTGCCCAAAATTCATAAACATCAAAAACGATGTTTTACTTCTATTACTCATGGAGATTTGATATCTGTGTGTCTGAAGCCGAAACCATACTATTACTTCTATTACTAATGGAGATTTGGTATCTGTGTGTCTGAAGCCGAAACTATACTATTAATTCTATTTGTCATGGAGATTTGGTATCTGTGTGTCTGAAGCCGAACTATACTATTACTTCTATTACTAATGGAGATTTGGTATATGTCTGTCTCAAGCCGAAACTATACTATTCTATTACTAATGGAGATTTGGCATATGTCTGTCTGAAGCCGAAACTATACTATTAGTTACATTACTAATGGAGATTTGGTATATGTTTGTATGAAGCCGAAACTACACAATTATTTTCATTACTAATGGAGATTTAGTATCTCTCTCCCTCTAAAACCGAAACTCTACTACTAATTCTATATCTGAAGCCGGAACCATACCATTTCTTCTTTTAAAGCTCAATTAAAAAAGAAACTCAAGGGGTGGGTAGAGTATTATCTGTTCTGTTGTCATGATACCATCCCCCAGGCATTACCTCCTCATAAACTAGAATGGTGGATGAAGTAGTATCTGTTCTGTGAACATGATACTATACTCCTAGGGATTACCGTCTCTGGGAGAAGGTAGTGTCATATCTATTCTGATGTTGTGATGTGATAATATTATCATCCTAGGCATTACCTCCTCCGTTTTTAAGGAGGAGGAGTCTTAGTGTAGTATTTGTTCCGCGGTCATGATACCATCCTCACAGAGATTAGCTTCTTTTTAGTGGGTAATATCTGTTCGGTTGTCATGAGACAATCCTCCTGAGTATTATCTCCCCATTGGAGAGTAGGGTAGTATATGTTCGTTCATCCTCTCAGGCCCTACTTCCTTCTTCGGTGACACTGTAGTATATGTTTCTTTCGTCATATATACAAGCAAAACTATTCTCCATTCGGTCGCATATTACTGTTAGTTATTTCAATTTATTTATAAGTTTAAATGTGAAAATTATAGAAAGTAAAATATAAGAATACAAATAGTAAGATTGTTGTCAGGGCTGGGTGTTTGAGTACATGTGGGTCCTCATTTCTTCTTGGGGCACATCTGATTGATATTCTCTACCCTTTAACCTGAATAAATAATAATATAAACAGCTGGGAATATATTTAGAAAAACAATCGTAAATTCTCTTCGATAAATGGAAAAAAGTGAATTTTTTTTATAAATTCTTATTTTATCAAATGACATGACAAAAATAATATCAGTTGAATTTACTGAGATTTAAGGAAATTAATCCCATACATTAAAAAATGTCAGAAATGAAAAAAATTGCCGAAAACGAATCAAATTAGTGTAAATGTTTAATAAATTGATTGGATATAATTATATATTTTGGTTAAATATTGCTGAGTCACGTCTAATTAGTAACTATTATGATTGAGATATCTGTTGGAAAACAGAAGACCTTTTAGACAAGTGGTCACGAGGGGGTTAAATTATCGACGTTGTTGAGTCGTGAAAACCGGAATTCGATGAAACGGCCAGACATTAAATCAGACATGACCAACGCAGACAGTTTAGATCGAAGGATCGTCAGTCTTGGTGGGAGCTTGAATCAGACAAGTCGCGATTTTAAGATGGTGTAACAAATGATTAATAATTAAGCTAGGCGCTTGAAACGTAAGTAACTCTCTCTCTCTTTCACCTGCCTGTCCTCTTTTTGAGCTTACAGCTACTAAACAATAATCTAGCTGAATAAATGGATTCTTTTTCTAAGACTCATTATTACATTTTTCCTTATTTTTGACATTTGAAGATATTCAATTTTTAAGATGGGCCTCAAGGATTTACATATATGTAAAAGCGAGTGTAAGTAGTATAACGCTAATTGGTATACATTTCGGTAAATTTATCGTCTTTAATCCCCTCGAGGCAGACTTGGCGTTTCCCTTACATCTATGAGTACTCCTGTACACTCTTACTTTAAGGCTTCAAAAATGTATTTATATTTATATTCTTATGTTTTAATTTCTATAATTTTGAAAATGTAAATAAAATAAAACAAAACGTATCTCCTTTGTATGGATGTTCGGCGCGAACGGAGACCCCGTGATATTGTCGTTCCCTCTGTGATAAAAATGATATTTATTTATCCAAATAACCTTTATAATGTAGATTCACAATATATATGAGTATGGAGGTTCAGGGTTAGCGTTAGGGTTAAGGTTAGGGTTAGGGTTATAGAGGTTTATCCGCAAAAAAACACCTAGGTAGAGCTTACGAATGAACTTACATGAACTACAACGTTATTATACAGCACGGTAAGTATTTTAGTTACCTTCACTCCAGGAAGTTGGACACAAGGTCAGATGTGGTTTTGAAAAGCCATCGAACTAGGATTACCGCGCCCTGGCCTAAAAAAATGGCTGAACAGCCCTGTTGGCATTCCTCGGTAAGGGCGCCTCAGGCGATTAGCAATAAACAAACTCCTTTCTCAAAAGAGCAGGTAAAGCATGGGAGGGTGGATCTTCTAAGACTGAACACTATCATACTTTAGTCTGACAGCAACAAAGTCATAGTCGGACTGACTGTCGAAGACGTATCCCGACTGATACGAACAGCTACTTAGCTGTGCCAGGTTAGTGTGGCGCATACGTGTCCTAAATTCACATCATATTCAACGATTATCCGGTAATACAACATCTACCCTGTTATCACCTCCTAAAATATGGACTGACGTTTGATTTTGGGAGGAAAACCATTTGATAGGTTTTGCTTGATAAGCTGCCGAAACCTTTTCCAAAGATTTACAGTACAGAACTTTTGATCTATTTTCCAGCAGATTGATGTTACTTTCTAATTTTAAATTATTTTATTGGCGTAAAGAGATAGAGGTTCGTTGAATGGCAAATATGTCATTTTTTCACGGAATCTGGAGATACGTTAAATGTAAATAAATAAAATATGACGATATGAGGATAAGAAATTTAGTAAAATCGTACTATAGGGAAGAGTGCAGAGAGAGATAGAGAGAGAGATGGGAGAGAGAGAGAGAGAGAGGGGAGAGAGAGCGGCGATAGACAGAGGCTTCGTGTTACTCTCTGGCTCGCTTATTCCCTCCTACTTTCTCTTAGTTTCAGGAAGAAAAATGGACACGAATCGGAAAAATGAGCAAGATAAATTATTTATGCTTTTATATGATATTCCAAATAGATTATTGTTGAGATAAAAACAATCTAAATAGAACAGCAAATCTTAATAACGAAATAGAAATTTAAAGCCTTCATAAAGTGCGATACACACACACGCACACACACACACACACACACACATATATATATATATATATATATATATATATATATATACATATATATATAGTAAGCTATGAAAATATATTTATGACAATTAAGCTACACAGAGTCTCCCGCGTTTCATCCCCGGGGGAATCTTCAGGCTAAAATGCATGGAGTTATTTTTGCCGCGTGTTTTATATATCCCGGCTAGCGAGTTAACAAATCAGATTCTTTGTTGTTCTCTCAGCCAATAGTTGGACTTCCCTCGAACAAAGGTTTGGTTAGTGTTACCTCCTTCCTATATCCTGTTCTATTGTTCTGTTTTCTATAGATTGGCTTATATCCTGTTTCCTTTGTTGTGTCAATATAATGGGTGAATTTATTTTAACACGTGGTTCCTTGTATTTCTCTTTTAGGTTTTTATTTTTAAAATGTTAAGTTTTTGTTTAGTTTAGTTTTTGTGTATTTATTTATTTATCTATCGTTAGCCTAAGGTTAATTTATTTCTGTGTAGGCAGCTGTTTGCTATCTCACTTCTTTAGTTTAATAGATTTCGAGGGTCTTTAAAGTTTAATATTTTAAATATTTATATTCAGACATAATCTACACGGGTCGTCTAAATTTCTCCATGTACTGGCCTGTCGTATTATTTTCCATTCAATTATTGGTGAGTGTCTATTTTCTTTGAGCTCCCAATAGTGGTTTGCTAGTGCTGTTTTAATTTGACGTTCTCCCTTTTTAAATGTGCTTTTGTGGTCATAATATCTTGTTTTAAAATCTAGGAGGTCATACCCACGTAGTACTTCTTGTTATTCGGTCTTTCCCTGGCAAATATTTTGCAGAAATGTTTTAGCTGATGCGAGGTAAGGTTAATTTTTGCAAGATCGCATGCGCGTGCGTAAAAATAATGCTTAGAGCGGTGAGAAAATCCTATTAGAAGTTAATAGATTAGTATCAGGGCTACTTGTCCAGATATGATGTAATATACAAGAAGTTTCAAGTGACACGTAGCGAGGAAAAGAGAAAAGTGTTTCCTTTTAAGTTCGATTAGATGACAGGATACGTTCGTCTATTTTTCGAAGAATGTTCATAGTGTGCCATGAAAAGCTTACGTAATGTATAACTTCACACTGCTATTAAAGAATAAAAAATAAAGATCAATATTAGGGCGACGTGTCAGGATATAACGTCACAGACAGGAAAAAAACGTCTTTCCCTTTAAAGTCGTTCGCCTATTTTTCGAATAATTTGCATATCGGAACATGGGAAGTTTACAATGAAAAGAGAAACACACCTTTCTCTTTGGCCATCCCTGGAGTAGCGGACCATGGGAACTTACGTAATGTATAACTTTGCAGTACTATAAAGGAATACAGAAACAAAGAACTTGAGCCATTGAGGGGCAATTGTGTTTGTGTGTGTGTTTATTTTCCTTAACTTATTGCAGTATCGAAGGGAAGAGGACGCTTTTGCTGGTGTATGTTCACTTCCACTATGGCGACGGCCTAACAACAACGTTAAAGAAAGTAACAGAGAGATGTCCTTATCCACTGAGCAACTACTTTATACATGCAATTTTTTGCCCAAGACGACGACTTGTTATTTGGTGACAAATAGCTTATTAATGCTACACAACGTTACAGGATGATGTTATAAATGACGAAGGATAAGAGTAGTAGGAGGAGGCGAATGACGTAAATAATAAAAAAGCAGGACGACAAGGTAAAAAAAAGAGAGAGAGAGAGAAAGAGTGGACAAACGAGGGAAAGATAAAGAAAAGAGAGAAAGAATAAAGGGGAAAAGAAAGAGACACGGAGAAGATAGTTATCATCAAGAACGAAATATATATACATAATGTATATTTATGTAATTGTTTTTATCGGTGATTTTAGCGTTGACACAAAAATACATTAAATATTTACGCGATAAAATTTTTATATATTTCCAAGCAAGGCGTCATAGTCCGGAGGTAAAAAGCCAGACTATAGACATCAATATTAAAGGTTCGATCCTTGTCTAAGTTAGCCATTCTGGTGACGGGTGTGAGCCAGAAACACGTGCCCATGGATTTCTTTCATGTACGTATAAATTTATATATATATATATATATATATATATATATATATATATGTGTGTGTCTGTGTAAATATATATTTACTTAAAAAATGGATTACGTCACGGAATGAGCTTTATTTTCTCAAACGCTATGTCGTCCATTTTCAAGAAAAACGCTTGTAAAAGATGTCAACGTTAAGAAATGATATTTTTGATTATATAATTATATAACCGATTGTGACCTACCGGTACACGGATGATCTAGAAGATGTTTAAAAATTATATCAGAAAGCCGTAAATTTCCTATTTCTTTTGAAGAAACAACTTAACTTATTTTAGAAGGCGGATTGTGCTGCTATTAACATTTAAGGTTTTAAAGCGAAGAATATAACTTTACATAACATTTGAAGACATACAACCATTAGACCAACAGTTACTCTCTTTTTACTATTTGGTTATAACTTATCAAGACAAAGAGCCATTGAAGGATAAGGGTTCATTATATGGAATGATTGTCAGCCGAAAGGTGAGGAACAATCAATGATATCAAATAAGTTCGGTTGATGGCAAGTATTTGTTGAAATGCGATTTAAAGACATCTATGTTATAATCCGTAGGGAAACAATCCCTCGGTAAGGTGTTCCACAGTGAAGGAACTTTATTTATGGAAATTCTGCCTGAGGCTAGACACACTAAGCACATGGAGGAAGTTGTGGTGGCTAAAAGAGTTACTGCTGTGAATATATTACGAAGAGGCGCTAGAAATTGAAGCTCAGTCGAATACCTTCTACAGAAATAACGATAGAATAGACAGAGAAAGAAAGAGAGAAAAACTGAGGGAGAGAGAGAGTATTTATTTACTCCTCTCAAGGAGTTAGGCACAATGCTAGTTTTTATCTTACTCCCACAAGTAAGATGTGACCCAAGATCGGGTCGGGAAAGTGGGGTTTAAAAATTGCCTGGGCAGCCCCGTCGGCATTCCCCGGTAGGGGCGCCTCAGACAGTTAAGCAATAAACTTACTCCTCCCCAAAGAGGCAACGCCTGGGAAGGTGGACCTCCCAGAAGTGTACAGGACAGACCCATTGACCGGCGTAAATCAAGACCCGAAGGCCAAGACAACACCAGTATGGGGTGCAGTATCCATCGGAACAGATACTACACTTTGATCTTAGCCAAGAGAGAGAGAGTAGCGACATCTCTTCTGTGGGAAAGGGCTGTGGAGAACAGAAGGTCATCATCCACTAGATGGCGTAGTCGATTTTGTACACTGTCATAGCAGAAAAAAGTGCGCTGATCAGTACTTTCCCAGATGTAAGAGCAGTACTCCATTTTAGGATGTATTTGACGTTTATATCGGAAGATGTTTATATAGGAAGATGTTTATATAGGAAGATGATTATATAGGAAGATGTTTATATAGGAAATTGTTTATATAAGAAGATGTTTATATAGGAAGATGTTTATATAGGAAGACGTTTATATAGGAAGACGTTTATATAGGAAGATGTTTATATAAGATGTTTTTATAGGAAGATGTTAATATAGGAAGATGTTTATATAGGAAGATGTTTATATATGAAGATGTTTATATAGGAAGATGTTTATATAGGAAGATGTTTATATAGGAAGATGTTTATATAGGAAGATGTTTATATAGGAAGACGTTTATATAGGAAGATGTTTATATAGGTAGACGTTTATATAGGAAGATGTTTATATAGGAAGATGTTTATATAGGTAGATGTTTATATAGGAAGATGTTTATATAGGTAGATGTTTATATAGGAAGATGTTTATACAGGAAGATGTTTATATAGGAAGATGTTTATATAGGAAGATGTTTATATAGGAAGATGTTTATATAGGACGATGTTTATATAGGAAGATGTTTATATAGGAAGATATTTATATAGGAAGACGTTTATATAGGCAGACGTTTATATAGGAAGATGTTTATATAGGAAGTTGTTTATATAGGAAGTTGTTTATATAGGTAGACGTTTATATAGGAAGATGTTTATATAGGAAGATGTTTATATAGGAATACGTTTATATAGGAAGATGTTTATATAGGAAGATGTTTATATAAGAAGATGTTTATATATGAAGACGTTTATATAGGAAGACGTTTATATAGGAAGATGTTTATATAGGAAGACGTTTATATAGGAAGACGTTTATATAGGAAGATGCTTATATAGTAAGATGTTTATATAGGAAGACGTTTATATAGGAAGACGTTTATATAGGAAGATGTTTATATAGGAAAATGTTTATATAGGAAGATGTTTATATAGGAAGACGTTTATATAGGAAAATGTTTATATCGGAAGATGTTTATATAGGAAGACGTTTATATAGGAAGATGCTTATGTAGGAAAATGTTTGTATAGGAAGACGTTTATATTGGAAGATGTTTATATAGGAAGATGTTTATATAAGAAGATGTTTATATAGGAAGACGTTTATATAGGAAGATGTTTATATAGGAAGATGTTTATATAGGAAGATGTTTATATAGGTAGACGTTTATATAGGAAGATGTTTATATAGGAAGATGTTTATATAAGAAATACGTTTATATAGGAAGATGTGTATATAGGAAGATGTTTATATAGGTAGATGTTTATATAGGAAGATGTTTATACAGGAAGATGTTTATATAGGAAGATGTTTATATAGGAAGATGTTTATATAGGTAGATGTTTATATAGGAAGATGTTTATATAGGTAGATGTTTATATAGGAAGATGTTTATACAGGAAGATGTTTATACAGGAAGATGTTTATATAGGAAGATGTTTATATAGGAAGATGTTTATATAGGACGATGTTCATATAGGAAGATGTTTATATAGGAAGATATTTATAGAGGAAGACGTTTATATAGGAAGATGTTTATACAAGATGTTTATATAAGGAGATGGTTATATAGGAAGATGTTTATATAGGAAGATGTTTATATAGGAAAGTGCTTATATAGGAAGTTGTTTATATAGGAAGATGGTTATATAAGATGTTTATATAGGAAGACGTTTTTATAGGAAGATGTTTATATAGGAAGATGTTTATATAGGAAGATGTTTATATAGGAAGACGTTTATATAGGAAGACGTTTATATAAGAAGATGTGTATATAGGAAGACGTTTTTATAGGAAGATGTTTATATAGGAAGATGTTTATATAGGAAGACGTTTATATAGGAAGATGTTTATATAGGAAGATGTTTATATAGGAAGACGTTTATATAGGAAGATGTTTATATAGGAAGATGTTTATATAAGAAGATATTTATATAGGAAGATGTTTATATAGGAAGATGTTTATATAGGAAGATGTTTATATAAGAAGATGTTTATATATGAAGATGTTTATATAGGAAGATGGTTGCATCTGGAGTCAGGTACTTTTTGGCGTTCAGAATAAGCCGAGCATTTCCCAGCCACCATTAGCAACAGACTGAATATACGTATTCCATTATCAAACCTTGAGTGAAGGTTAAATCAAAGACCTTATCAAAGCATGAGACTTTTTAAAGGAGAGGCAGTTCATTACAAATGTAGCAAGACAAAACTCCGAGTGTTCGTGGTAAAAGGAGAGAATCCCGGTTTTAGAAGTAGGAAAAGAAACGGAACAACTTTTTTCTTCAATGCATCACGGGTTCAAGATCTGAAGAGAAAGAATCAGTGACATCTTAACCACTTTTCAGCATGATAATATGTAGAGTAAATCTCAAATTAAAATCACAGCAGAAACATTTATTAAACTTAATATTTAAAACGGTTATGAATATTAAATATTGCTGCCTCTATTGTAAACGTTAACACTATTGTAAACGTTAACACTGTTGTAAACGTTAACACTATTGTAAACGTTAACACTGTTGTAAACGTTAACACTATTGTAAACGTTAACATTATTGTAAACGTTAACACTGTTGTAAACGTTAACACTGTTGTAAACGCTAACAATATTGTAAACGTTAACACTGTTGTAAACGTTAACACTGTTGTAAATGTTAACACTGTTGTAAACGCTAACAATATTGTAAACGTTAACACTGTTGTAAACGTTAACACTGTTGTAAACGTTAACAGTATTGTAAACGTTAACACTGTTGTAAACGTTAACACTGTTGTAAACGTTAACACTGTTGTAAACGTTAACACTATTGTAAACGTTAACACTATTGTAAACGTAAACACTGTTGTAAACGTTAACACTATTGTAAACGTTAACACTGTTGTAAACGTTAACACTATTGTAAACGTTAACACTGTTGTAAACGCTAACAATATTGTAAACGTTAACACTATTGTAAACGTTAACACTATTGTATATCTTAACTGTTGTAAGTATTGAAGAACTATTCCGAATAGGTTAAAATAAGTTCCAGCTTCGTTCTAATGATATAAGGTGGAAATATTTGTTCTAGAGATATTTGCATTTTTTTATGGAAATCGCTCCAGACAAGGCATGAATCCACTTTATGTAAGAAACTAAGAATGACGAAATATTATTATCTTACATACATGATATACCTATTGGCTTTAGTCTTGAAAAGACGAAGGCTATAGGTAAGAGGAAGACAGTCAGCAGGAAGAGAGTTCCACAAGCCTGCAGTTCTTGGGAAAAAGCTACTGGAATAGGAAGCTGTATTACAATGAGCTATCAAAACAGCGAATTGATGGAGACCACTAGACCACCGAATTAAACGATCTGGAAAAAAAGAAGCAGGTGATAGATCACATAACTCCGAAGAACACATGTCATAATAGTATTTATAGAAAAGACTGAGACTAGCAACATCACGTCTGTAAGAGAGAGGGTGCAGAGAAGAAGAAATGGTGTGGCGAATCAAATTACAAATACGTTCGTTTCTGCACCTTATCAAGAAACCTCAAATGGGGCAGAGATTAATTAGCGCAAATATGACAACAGTACTGCATACATAGTCTGATAGTAGATTTGTAGAGATAGAGAATAGCCTCAGCTGTGAGAAAGTGTTTGGAGTCATAGAGAGAACTGACTTTACGAGAATCAGAAAAAGGCAATGGTTCTAATGTATGAACTCCAAGAAAGATTTGATGAGAGAGAATGACCAAGAAGTTTCAGAGTCAATTTCTCCTCAAGAGCAGAACAATACGCGTAACCTCCCCAAAGTCCCAGTACTCACTGCTTTTTTTCCAGTGGATGGCTTGTTAGTGCTATGCCTATTCGGTTTTTCCATCATCCTTGACCTTAACGACTATTTTGTGTAGTTTCAGCCGATGATGGTGTCATTAACCTTGTGTTTGTTGCTGCTTTTCTTGAGTGGGACGCCGCGGTTTCTTTTTTTAAACTTTCCAGTTTGACTCGTTTTCGTTCTTGTTTCTTCACGGATTGAGATGTTATTTCATATGAATATTAGTGCGAACACTGAGAAAGCATACTTTTTTCCGTCATTTTTGACGGAAGGTGTACGCTAGTATAAATATAGGTTATAAAAGAACGTATTATCGACTATCACATTATAAAACCTTCATACGCGTCACACAATAATTCACGTTTTTTGCCCTTTCTTGTACCATTAGTCAATAAAAAGTATCCCAGGAAACAAGAAACCCCAAAACTGTTGTTTCCTATCACATAATTAGAGTCCATCTCGTATGTTGTTTCAGTCTCTCCCTTGTAAGGATTTAAGTGGCAATTTTCGTTAAGTAGTCGACCAAATGGACAAGCGAAACCTTAGAAAAGCGTTTAGCAAATAATCTTACCATTTAAGAATCGTCGGAATGCTTCCTGTATTAATAGGGGATAATTTTTTAACAAGTGTTGCATTTATGAAGCACGAAAAATATTAAAATCTTCTTGTGGCACTTTATCTAATACAGCGGACCCACTTAACAATAGTTTGAATACTAGTTGACTAAACGAATCTGATAAAGAATAAGTAAGCGGAAGTAGGGCTTTTATGATGTACCTGGTCGGGATGACTTTCAAACACACTGAATAGGACAAAACTCAGCCAACAAATTAAGAGATCTTAACAAGAAATTAAAATTCAGAGAATCTTACTTCATTTGCGTCTAATGACGTAGGTTCAAACTCAATACAAATCTAAGTTAGTTGAATTTTTTTTAAAAAGTAGTTCACCCCAAACAAGGCAGACCGCCACTGTAAGCTACTAAGAAAAAAAAGGGAGAAGGTTTTTTTTTGGGGGGGGGGGTAACCTAAATTGGGATCTGCGCAGCGAGATGTCTGTTTACATTAGTTTTAATTTTCTACATGTCAGTACTGTCGGGAAAACAGGGGGCAGGGAGGGAGTTCGAAGGGCAGCGGCACGAGGAAAAAAGCTATTTGAGTAGAAAGCTCTCCGGCATTTGGGGACCTCCATAGTGAATGGATGGGATTTAGTTGATTGTCGAGTTGGTCTAGTGAATTTACGTCGAGGGGGCACCAGAGTAGCCAGTTCATTGGGGCATAATCCATTGAAGTATTTGTAAAACATAAATATGAGGTTGTCCCCATATCACGACTCCGCAAACCTCTTTAAAATACCCCAAATAAACTAGAAGTTTGAGAATGTTATTAATTAAATACCTATCGTAAAAATTTAACACACATATTGGATGTATCTGAATCCTAACGAATGGCTTACACCCCCGTAGACCTCCTTTCCATTAAACTAATTAACTTAGATATAGCCCACATTAAAACGCCTATGCCTAACAGCTGTTTTCAAAAACTTATATTGACCGGTTAATTTATTTAGAAGTAAATACTACACATACAAATATATAAACATCTAAACATATATATGTATATATGTGTGTGTGTATATATATATATATATATATATATATATATATATATATACTCATCCATAAAGAATTGCTTCGAAGTATTGTTAGGAATCCTACCTTATCACTAACAAGCTGAGAATAAATCAGTCGGGAATGAGACTTGAGCGCATATAGATTTGTTTTAAAGCCTCAGAGTTACACACATTCGCATGTTAACTCACTTGCATATCCATAAGCATTAATTATATCTTGGACTTTTAAACGTCGACAAACACACACACATATATACATGTACATATATATATGTATATATATATATATATATATATATATATATATATATATATATATATATATATATGTATATATATGTGTATTAGTTAGCATCCCAACGATCTAATGTTCTGTTTTAGTGTGAACAGGAACTCGACAAAACTGCAAACGTTTTCGACTCCCATGACTCGTTATCAGACACGTGAGGAGTTATGCAAATTAAAACTGGTGATTTCATTAAGAAAGTCGATTAAAATATTTTTTTTTCATTTTTTTTATTAAAAGCCTTTTAGTATACCTTCTCATCCCTAATATCGGTTGATGGTAGATTTGTTTGCACAAATCAGCAAGACTTCAATTATGGGGAGGCGCAGGTTGCATTTTGAGACAGCGAGATTGGCAGTGTTTTTTTACTAATATGTTTCTGGAATCTTTTTTGAGGTGTCATGTTCAACCAAACCAAATGTTGGTAAATGGAGTTATGGGGGAGGAGAGGTGACATGTAAAGCGGCGAGAGACACTAGTTCTAGTCATACCAATGTATCTATTGTTTTTGGAGACACATTTTCCCATTGGGTATTTGAATACATAATCATCATTACTAGTTTTTAGTAAACTGTTATCCAACGTCGAATTACTTCTTATTAATAAATGAGTTGCTATAATGTTTTAATAGTAAATCGTGAAACGGGGTTCATAGTTTTTTTTCAGTAATGGAAATATGTTTATGTATGATATTTTTATTATTTTTTCATCTAATTGATAATTAGGGTGTATCTGGCTACAGTAATAAAGATTGATATTTTTATTTCTTGTCTATTTTTTGAATTTTGAAATATTCTCTTATATTATGATTTTTTAAATATTTTATTGATTTATTATATTAGGAGAGTAGAAAGTGGATATTGGGTTTACTGTCGTTTCCTTTATTTTACCCTTTATTCCTCACATTTCATGGGCGATATTTCTGACAAAAAGGAAAGAATTGCTGTTTTCTGGATCTGAATCTATCCATCTAACACTTATCGTTGCCTAGTTTTTTTCACCATAAAGTGTTATTTTTAGGTCTTTACATCAAATGACTTCATGCCTTGTCCTGAGCGATTTTCATAAAAAAAGATATCAATACAATATTTTGTAGGCTTCCTCGACTTTTTATAACGAGTCATTCTATATATATATATATATATATATATATATATATATATATATATATATATATATATATATATATATTAGGGTAGGTCGATTTTACACTTTTTTTTAAATATTAAAAAAAGGCACGTTCCGAAAGTTGTATATAGACCTATTAAATACTCATGCAAAAAATTAGATCAAAAACTTCAGCGGTTTTTTGAGCGTTTGGTATCAAAGATCGTAGACAAGAATATACTGAAAATTCCTCGTTTTTGCAAGATTTGCTTGAATATTGGTGTGAAAACCAAATAATTTTAGCATTTAAAAGCAGGGAATGTCTTTTTATTTTATAAAAATGATATGAATTAAAGAAATCTTCAAATTGAAAATTTGCCCCTACCCCTCATTTTCAGTATCTGCTTTTGTAAACTACCTTTTAACGTTATGAATTAAACAGTAATATTTGAATACCTAAAAAAATGATTTTTTCTGTTATTAGTGAAAATATAACAAGCAAAGAAATAAGGAAAAACCTAACACTATTTTAATGAAGCTTAATATAGAGAGTCAAATTGCTCCATATAAGACCCCTTAGACAAAAATGCTGGTCTCAATTTCTGACTCAAAACTTTGGCTGTAATGTGTTGATGCCTTGCTTCAAAACCATATACAGTTTGTGAAGCTTCTGTTATTAACTTAACTGCCCGTTCCACACCCTGAGAATGTGAGGGCAAATCTGGCAAGTCAAGCTTGGTTCCATTCATCAACGATTCTCGAAGTTCAGATTCAGTAAAATCTTCCGTCATTGGTGGTTCAAAAATGCCGCATAATTTTAAATCTATTAATTGTGTCCAATGTGTGGCATTAAAATTAATAGGTAGTATTCTTTTTAATCTTTTTCTGGTTGACTCCTCACTCCTGAAAGAACAAATTAATTAATTGAATTATTAAAAAAATCCAATCTGTACTGCTTTAATAATTATGGTGAAATTAGATAAAATCTTTAAAAATCATTCTATAAATTGGAATAAATAATTGAGTCAGAGATATATGAATAAATATTACTTACCTAATGGCCAAAATTCTTTTTAAAGCTTCTTCTCTTACTTCAATCTCCTCAGATTTAACCATGGAATATAGAAAGTTTTCAGGCAGTAAACAAAATGTATTACCTTGTATATTTCTAAATGTGATATCTTGGATTTCCTGAGGCTGCTCCTTAATCCTCTGGGTCATATTAAAAATGTGCACTTACTGATTGTGGAATTTACTATTTCTTTTAATTTCAAACCAAAAAGTGGCATACACATTTACAATAAAATTTACTACATAGTGTAGTTTTGTTGTGTGCCTTTGTGGGTATGCACCACGAGTCCATAAACACATAAGCCTGATGGCCAAAGTTAACCATCTTGCTTGGTTTAAAGGACCAATTTTCCAGGAGGCATATCTAGAGTCAACCTTACCTCTAGAAATACCTACTGTGTATTCATAAAGGAGTCTTTGGTCAGAACTAAGATCATGTATTTCATCAATTTTAAAAATTGACTCTAGAGGATTGCTAATAGTGGAAAATGATATTTGGGGTAAATCATATCAATCATTTGAGCATAATTTCCCCAGAGGGCTACTGAATGTTGTAGGGCCCTTTGCGCAACCATCTATGTTTTTAAAAAGGGCTCTGAAAGGTAGTTCATTATGATGCAAAGAGCAACCAATTGTGTGAAGAGTTTTAAAAAGTTTTTTTTCTAAAATTGCAACCATTCCACCATCGCAACTTGTGTTGGTATTAGTGTTGTCAACAAGTATAGCCTTGATACTGTTCTCACTGTGGAATTCATGCAAAACATCCACCACTTGATCTGCATGAACAGCACCTGTTGCACCACTATTCGGAAGAACTCTATGTGTCAGATATTTACTTTCACATGGTGTTTCTTTTGTAAAAGTTAAATGGTGTTCTGGTCCCTTAGTTTTTTTCATAATTCTCTGTCTATTTTCATCCACAATTTCCTTATACATCAATGTGTCCTTATCCATTCTCCCATCAACTCCAATACATATATTTTAGGTGGGGTAAAAACTCCTGGCTGAAATAGTTTTATTTATCTACCTCCAACAAGGTAAGATGTGACACAAGGTCAGGAAAGTGGGATTAGATAACCCTGCGCTATAGAGGTGAGCACTCTGGCCATTAAAAAATTGACTGGGCAGCCCCGTCGGCATTCCCCTGTAGGGGCGCCTCAGACAGTTAGCAATAAACTTACTCCTCCCCAAAGAGGAAAGGCAAAGCCTGGGAGGATGCACCTCCTAGAATTGCACAGGACGGACAAGCCCCAATAGACGGGCGTAAATCCAGACCCAAAGGCCCGGACGATACCGGTTTATTTGGTGGGGTAAAAACCCCTGGCTGAACTAGATTTTATTTATCTACCCCCAACAAGGTAAGATTGACAAAAGGTCAGGAAAGTGGGATGAGAAAGCCAGTGCTCGAGAGGTGAGCACTCTGGCCATTTAAAAATTGCCTGGGCAGCTTCGTCGGCATTCCCCGGTAGGGCCGCCTCAGACAGTAAGCAATAAACTTACTCCTCCCCAAAGAGGGAAGGCAAAACCTGGGAGGATGCACCTCCTAGAACTGCACAGGACGGACAAGCCCCAATAGACGTGCGTGAATCCAGACCCAAAGGCCCGGACGATACCGGTTTATTTGGTGGGGTAAAACCCCCTGGCTGAACTAGTTTTTATTTATCTAACTCCCACAAGGTAAGGTGTGACAAAAGGTCGGGAAAGTGGGATTAGATAAGCCAGCGCTCGACAATTCAATATATATGTGTGATAATTAAACAGACAATCAACACGGGAAGTCAAATTCGCCCGATGAATTTTCAACCGGTGAATACCATAAAAAATATCCAATAAATAAAACGCCTATGTAAACAAATAATTATTTATATATAACATTAAATATTATAGTGTTTTATTCCTTTTTAATTTGAATATGTACATTTAATTTCTTAAGAAAAATAATAATAAACTTTAAAATATTTATTATTAAGTAATGTATTACTTTTTTTTGTTAAAACCCGGGTTTAATTTAAGGCGACACATCTGCCGGTGAAATCTCGGCAGTGAGAAAAAATCTCGATTTATTTGATCTTAAAGTTGCAATGCTCAAATAAATACAAAATTTTGAAGAAAAATATTTCTTGTGGTAACTTTTGACATTATTTGCCAACTTTCTTCGAGTGCGATAATTTACAGTTTCAAAATCGACCTCCCCTAATATATATATATATATATATATATATGTATATATATATATTCTATATACACCGATTACTGTTTTTAGTTGAATCTGAAGCTATTTTTGACTCACCAGACTAATAATTACCATTGTGAGTCATAGTATCATTACATCGGTTGATAAATCGCCTAGATTTGGTATCCTTATCCCTTCGAGTTTGCTTTCTAGTGTTTCTGTAAAACCGACGATTGGCTGAGAGAACAACAAAGAATCTGATTGGTTAACTAGCTAGCCGTGTATATAAAACACCCGGCAAAAATAACTCCATGCCTTTTAGCCGGAAGATTCCTCTCTGGGGATGAATCGCGGGAGCCTCTGTGTAGCTTAATTGCCATAAAAATATTTTCATTGCTTACTACCTAGCTCTACTTACGTATCGAGCACTGTTGAAGTAAATACTGAAAATTGATACATAAAAAATTATATCTCCTTATAAAATTTCATGTGGATACTAGTATATATATATATATATATATATATATATATATATATATATATATATATGTATATATAGCTTAATTGCCATAAAAATATTTTCATAGCTTACTACCTAGCTCTACTTACGTATCGAGCACTGTTGAAGTAAATACTTAAAATTGATACATAAAAAATTATATCTCCTTATAAAATTTCATGTGGATACTAGTATATATATATATATATATATATATATATATATATATATATATATATATATATGTATATATCTTCCTCCCCCCCTCTCTCTCTCTCTGTATATATATATATATATATATATATATATATATATATATATACACACACTAGTTCTCGCAAAATTTACGATCAACCACATTATTGGTTTCTGTTCAGTTTAATAAAATATATATATATATATAATATATATATATATATACATACAACTCTTGCTGGCACATTTTCGTCTAAAAGTCTTATGATTTTCAAAGATTTCTTTTAGGTAACAATAAGGGAACACTAATTATGAAAAGTAAATGGGGACATTTGAGATGATTTCACCGGCAACAAGTTGTCGCGCGAAGAATTAAACGGATGAGATAACTCCGCGGAAACAATCGCCTGGTCCAATTGTATCAAATTAAAAATAAATGTACAGTTCCACACCGTAGACTTTCATCTCTAAATTTCTGAAGAACTCTACAGCATCGCTGTAGAATTCGCAGAGATATATACGAACATACACGAAGATGAATTGAAGATCATTGAGAAGTGGAGAACATCAGAAACGATCGTTATTCGACAGAATACGAACCGAAGCTGATTTCCGCAACTAGGCACACACCAGTTCTTCGTCTGCATGAACCAAAAAACTACAGAGGACTTCGGTTTTTAACCGTAACCCAACCCTATCCTAACCGTAACCTAATTGACCGTTTTGCCTACGACCGAAACCCTTTAAAACAACAAAAAAGGAAGCGGCTATTTTGCTGGTCCCGGCGTTATTCTGCCGGCTTATGTTTTTTTAACCTAACTGTTATCGTCTTGTGAAAGAAAGGGTAATGAAATAAATAAGGACAACTATCTAATAACAATTTATTTTCATCGTCATAATCAGTTGTTATTCTGTCGGTTATTTTAATTTTTTGAATATAAAAGAAATATCTGCTTTTAATACAAAAAAAAAATAAAAGTAAAAATTAATTAAATGAACGAAAATATTACAGACAATTAGATTCTTTAGTCGGATTTAGAAGTAATTTGCGTCGGATAAAAAATGTTTTAGTTATTTAAGGACAAAAATAGTTTTCATTCATTGATATAAAAAAACGGTCCCGGCAAAATAGCCTATTCGAACAAAAAAAGGACGGGCGTTTTTTGATGATTGAAAAACTTTATTTTTCAAAAGATGAAAAACAAAAAACATACAAAAAACACTCACTTTATTTTTTTATTAAGGATTTATTTCGGACGGAGATAAACAATGAATACCATTTATAAATATTTTTTCCTGAAGATTTTTTTACGTAACAAACCTAAAAATTTATTTTAGTCATTTACAAAAGCACAACAGTCTCGGTCGTCGGCAACAACTTTTCCCTTTTTATTCGACAAACATTCAATTAGTACATAGTTTAGGATAAGGGTAAGGGTTAGGGTAACGAATAACTGTCAGCCATTTTTTTTAACGTCATGAAATTCATTTTCGTTTTAATAAATTTGCGTTTGACGTTGTCTTTATTTGTCGTCTGCCAGAATGGTTTTTCTCGGCTTCTAATTGGATAAACGCTTCAGTGATTTACGGCTGTTTGCGTGAATCTGCTTGGAGAAAGTCGGTTTTGTTTGGTTCAAATTCTGTAGAAATATCCGTAAAATTATTTTAATTACAGATGTTATTTAAATGGAGTTTGTTGCACTCGCTTCCCTTAGCAACGCGTCATGGTCTGCATCCGATGATCACAGTAAGCTTCAAAAGCTGCTCCAATAATGTTCTGTCCATATGTATTCGTAAATCAATACTGTGTTGTACATCGATGCAATTTATCCGTTGTGTCGCCATCTTTGAGCTGTTAAAAAGTTTAATCGTCGTCTATGGCGTCATATATTGTGACGTCATTTTAATTAAGGCGTTACAATTTCTTTCGATCTTCTTAAACATAACAGACTTCATAGTTAAGGAAAGTCAATTCTAAAAGGAATCCTGCAAAAGACAAAAGCAAAAGCCAGCAAGAGAAATCAATCAAATAAAGTCAGAAAGCGAACGAGAATGGCCATCGTGCGGCATTCCTTTTGGAAGAACCTATTGATTAAATCCTTCTGTATCATCTTACCCGAGGAAGAATTCGACGAGGCAATCTATGCCATCGATTCTGACAAAGACGCTATCAATCCTAAGGTCATCTACGTCGCTTCTGCCAAGCCGTGTAGCGAACGACCGATGCCAGACGCCGCCGGGGATATAGCACAAGTTATATATCTACTGAGAAAGGCGAAGACAAATTACCAGAACATCGACGACCGCATTGAAAGTCATAGCTTCAAAGGTAAGAGAAAGCGTAAAGCATTTTACTTTATTCTGTTATCTTCTATTAAATTAGTCTGGCCACCTTAACATTCGCCCCAATTTCTATCTAAGATCATTTTAACGGCTTTGATTTTAATCAGTCGCCATTGTGGTGCCAGTCTTAATATATTAAACTAAACGAAGTGACATCCAATTTGATAGAGTATAATATACAATGAGATGTACTCATATGGGTGTGGCGTGGTGTAATTGGTACTGTCGCGGACTGTGAGCTTAGCGTGCCGGGTTCAACTTCTGTCGAGGTTACTACATCTCTTTTACTAATACCCTACGGAAACAGGGATATATGGATTAATACATTGGGATAGACTATACTTTCAAGCCTTGATAGCGCAAGAAGACGGAACACTCCAAAATAACACAATCCTTTCTCTGCTCAGTCCGGGATCTTTCCAAACTACCGGTTCAGGAGAAATGCAGTCGGTGATTGTGCAACGTTTGCTTCAGAAATAAGTCTTTCTCTGCTTAACCCCATATCGTTTCCAATACTGAACTTATCCTTGCCGGTCAAGGAGAGACGCGGTTAATGATTGCACAACCCGTGCTTGAAAAGGAAAACACTAATTATTCTTGAATAGTTTCATTTACTCTTCTCATTCACAACGCGTCACAGCGGCGCGCATTCCAGGCTACGGATTGTTTGGGTCCCTTATCCCCTTAATTTATCGTCGATGGTCAAACATTCTCCACACTTTGTGTAACCTCACAAACTTCCAATACACTGCCTATTTCTCTCTTACCCCTCGCTCTTCCAGTCATGTGACGACACATTCGTTTCCAGCACACGGCAGCATCGATATGACATTGAATATATACGCTGACCATATGACCCAGTATACGCATCAACCTTTGCCCCGCGAATAAAAATTACATGATGAATACTAGCAAACGTACCCACTTACTATTTAACAAAAGATGTCTACGATTGTTGCCAAAGTACCACCAAAAAACGTTGAGATAGTATATTCAAAAGTTAGCACGACACTAAGCATAGGTATAAGCTATTTGTACCCTTCTTCGGCTAACTAGTAACACACATGTAGCGAGAATAATAACATACAAGTTCAGCAATGTAAGATAACCCGGTTGTCTTTCCTGTCTCGATTCTGAAAAACGATAGCAGTTATGTGAGACGACACGTAGTTGGAATCAGATGTCCACAGGTAATAAAAAAACACGTAAGCTGTAAAGTGGATAAATAAACATGCAAAAGGTAAAGAGTTGAGAGAAGTCGAGGATGTGTGTCGGCGTTGCGTACGCATTTTTCTTGTGTTAACAAAAGTGAGGGTAAATGTGTTACCGAACATCGAGTCAATTGTGTTCCCGGTTATCGTTACCAACTCATTTAACAACGGAATTAACACTAATCTCGCTAGTTAAAAGTCACCTCCCCCCCTCAACAGATATTAAACTAAGCGAAACACGTAAAACAAACCAGTACAAATTAGGATAAGGACCACGTAAGATTTCAGTACTCATGTCATCAATTCCGAGTCTGACCGGAGACTTCCGAAACAGTTGCGAGTGTTAACGATAACACTTGAGCATAAAGTAAACTCTTTTTCCGTTTTTTGTTGTGCCAGAAATGTATTTAAAGAAAAAGTGTTGACCTTTTCTTATTTTTAAGTGTATCTTTTAATATATTTACTTTTTTTGGTTATTAGGATAACGGAAATAACTGTTTTTGTTTATTTTTTAAAAAATTGTTCAATTTATTTTACGCAAAGATATTTGTTTCTTGTTTGCACAAAAGAGGGTAAGTTTTGTTTTCTGTTGTATAATGTGTGCGTAAAGCATGACTCGTACAGTCTAGATCAATATAGGTCGTTTACAAGTTACGCTCGTTCGCTAATTTCTGTTTCATGGGCAAACAAGTTCGCTCAGGGTTGATTTGGGTATGCTTTCTATCTGTGCTCGAACGTGGGGGTTTGTAAAAACATGGTTAGAAAGAAAACATTCAGATAGTGAGTGTTTATCACGAAACAGAAAACATTTTTTTTTGTTTCTATTTTTTTGGAGGAGGGGAAGAAGCTTGCAAATGGAAGATGGTAGTCGGTAAATTGGGAGAAGGGATATTTACGAAATATTAGTAGGAGAAAGCACAGAAGTACAAGGAAGCGATGTTGCTGAAATTGGAGAAGATGGCAAAAACTCATGCAACTTTCTGCAGAAGGCAAAATAGTTGAATGTAAAAATGCGAGGTTCATTGTATTTGTAATAACTAAGTAATCTCTCTCTATATATAACACTCAATATATATGTGCATGTGTGTGCGTGTGTGATGTTTGTGTGTTACCTATACAAAGAAAAGTAAGAGAATCTACATAAAAGATAAAAGTGTATTCCCATCTAAAATTTACCGGGAAAGACAATGGAAATTTTCGCCGAATCTCTAAGTGAACACCAAAGGGTCTATGGGGACATAACTCCAAATAAATCTTCAAATATATCCTATTTTTATGAAATTTAAATTATATGTATAACATTTTATTGGGAAGACAATGGAAGTGGTCCTGAATCTCTAATTACGCTCCTAACCTAAGTGAGCTATGGGGACCGAACCGCTTTTAAAACTTTAAATATATTTTATTTTGCTGACATTTATATGATATGTAAGACAATGGAAGTGGTTCAGAATCTCTACGTTACCCTATATGTGCCGAAAACTTACATTCTGAAAATTTATGTGCCCCCCCACCTCTTAGTGTCTAACCCTAACCCAAACCCTAACCCCCTTAAAACTTCAAATACGTTTATTCGATTTTAATGAAATTTAAACCACAGCCGAGAGTTTTCTAACATTTCCGCTTCTCCCGACTATATTAGTGGTCAAAACGGGAGGAGAGGAATTGAAAACAAATAAAGTGATATGGTGGTATGAGCATAAGGACAAAGTACACAGTAGTGATCATCATTCAATCCTGAGCAACGTTGAGTCTTTGTAAAAGTAATACATGCTGCTTTAACGTTTTAACAAGATAAATGTCGCTTGAATAAATGTCGCTTGAACTATTTCTATTTGATTGAAAAAATGTCGTCTGCTGAAATATACTCGCGCTTTTTTATTTGTATCGTTTTTACTCAGACTTGATAAAAGTCGGAACTGCTTCGAGTTTCTCCGTTCGCATTCGGAACTGTTTATGTCACAACTACAAATTTACGGGTGCTTATTCCTAATTAGCACCAACTAACACTAACACCGAAAACTAACCCCAATCCCTAAAAATAAACACATCCCCCTTTTCTCTGTAGGACATTTAGAATAAGCAAAAAACATTCATGTACAGCTGAGCCGGTAAAATCTGAGATTAACGTTAAGTTATTCTTTTACTATTTCTACACTTTTTATTTTCTCCGATGAAAAGTGTTTAGTAGGAATAATTCGAGATTTTAATTATTTAAAAAATGGTGAATAATAAGTAGAAAAAAAGAAATGCCACCGATGGAACCGTTAATAAAACTCACAATCCTGTTAGAAATTCATGCGTGACTTGTCCACCAAGTTTCAATCAATGTCTTTGTTTTATTGAAGTTAGATGATGTACCAAACGCTTTTAGTGGCCGTCTCATCAGTAGCAAGTATGATTCTAAATCGGCTTCACACTCAGAAACCTTTACCCATCCTCCCGGTTTTTATCTGTCGGGTTATCTCAAAGAAAATGTCTATGAAAACAATCTTTAGACACTCACTGAACTGAAGAGTGTCATCAGAACAAAAT
This sequence comes from Sepiola atlantica, assembly GCA_963556195.1. Classification (NCBI taxonomy): domain Eukaryota; kingdom Metazoa; phylum Mollusca; class Cephalopoda; order Sepiida; family Sepiolidae; genus Sepiola; species Sepiola atlantica. The sequence continues at coordinate 33,463,322 of OY744527.1, read as the reverse complement.
TAGCGCAGTACGAAGAGAAAAGTGGGCCAGAGAAACGTACACGTTGTATCAAGATTTTCTTATCATTGAATGGCGATAAAACAAAGACTGTTGGACATTCATGACTGAAACTTGGTGGACAAGTCAAGCATAGACTGAAATTTATTTGTATTAAATATGGTTGCGTTGCAAAAAGGATTGCGAATTTTATTAACAATTCCATGTGGGTCATTTTGTTGGGGGAGGGTCACCCTGTATCAGTTATTTAGTAGTATGAATACATATGCTATGCTGGTAGTGCAATACGATCTTGAGTGGGACACAGAAAACAATGGAGAATCACACTGTTTTCCAAAGTAACAGAATGAAGGCAATCGTGGAATGAAGTTAACCTGAAAGAGTCTTCCATCAAGGGAGATAATTTTGAATCATCGCTTAGGTAGAAACTTTTTCTATTACGCTCTACATCGATCGTGTTCTGATTTTCACCATACACATTAAGCGGGTTACTTAGGGGAGAGTGTGACTCTTCGCCACGCACAATCAGACGTCTACTATAGCGAGTCTGACTTAAGACTGTAGCTGTACAAATGTGCTTTGAGACGCATCACGTAGTGTTGGGTCCATGAGGAACAATCGCGAACGCCATGGAAGGTCATCTATGAAAGCTGCTACTCAGAGATTACGGAAAGCTAACAAATACAAAGCATAGGATCTAATTTGCTTACTGGAACCGAAAAAAAGGAAACCAAAGCCAAAGTCATTGACCAAATGTAAAACGATGACAAAATAAACCAATACTTTACGCGCACCAAAAAAGCCTGCTGTAGACAGACCCTTATTCATCAGTGGTTGCGTAATGCATGATAACACGTTATAGTTTTATTCTTACTATAAAGGATACATTCTTGCTAACCAGGAAATTATTATTATTTCTATATAAAAATTGGTCATCATTTATCAAGGCCCAAATAACACTCGAGGATAATTGTTAATGAGATTGTCAGTTGAACGATGAACAATCCTATGAGAGGATTGGAAACAATAAGTAGAATCATCTGAATGTTATTATTTAACCCTATCATGCATGTTTTTTTACAGAACTTCAACGTATCTGATCTAACTTGTCCTTGAACCACGTGCCTTCAAGCTGAGCTGACTTCTGAAAATGGCTGTAACGATTTATAATGAAGGCAAAACGTATTCTTTGATGTCCTTAACTCTAATAAAAAACAAATATAGTTTGTCAAATCAAAATTTATGATAATTTATGACAACTTTTCTATTTGTTGTTGTGGAACAACAATATGCCGGAAAGGGTTTATGGATCACATTATAATGAGTGATCTTTTAGTGAAGACGAACTCGCGCCCATATTATCCTTAGTTACATACAAAGTGTTATAGATGTACGGACACACACCAAAACAATCATCGGTGTGAGCGGGTATGTCTAAAAGGTATGGTGTAAGTGTGCAGAAAGAGAAGCAAGCCGACGAGAAGATGGCGTGAAAACGTATGTTTTAGTCAGCTAAACACTGCAGTAAGCAAATATTTTTGGATCATTCTATCGCTCCAGAAAGTACGTAACTACAGATGCAATCCTCTAGATATGTTCTAAGAGTGAATACTGTTGCCACATCTGGAGAGGTACCACAGAGAGCACTTTTTCCTGCTTCGAAAGAGAGAACTCGCTCTTCTACCAAAACGAAAAAAAAAGACTTATCTTTCTCTTACCATGTGCTTAGCGTCAGAGCTGTTTTGTTCTGGAGACCACACTTCTACAGGACTGCTTCCCTGTAGATAACAACATAGTCGTCTTCAAATAAAATGTAAACAAACACTTGTCATAAACCATCCCATAGATAATCAAGCTTAGTTCATTGCATTGATGTTAGTACTCCCATAGTGTTCTTCATCTTTCCGCTGACAATCATTCTATCTCATTAACCCTTATCCTACCAACCGCGACTAGGACGGCACTGCACAAATCTGCTGGGCAAACTACGTGCTGACCTCAAGCAGGCGGGACTAGGACCACTACGTACAGCGAAACAGCTTCATTGCCTACGGCAACTTGCGCATGACAAGGTCAGATGGCCTGGGACTAGCATGGATGACTGATTGCAGCTACGGGAGGTCATTTGACTACTGTAGCCGCAGAACACAGTTTTAAGAAGAAGAACGAAAGAACCCTTAATCTCGAGTGGCTCTTGGCCTTGATAAGTGTTGACCTAATAGTGAAGAAAAACGAACTGGACGACTTGAAGGCAGTTATGATGATGGGTCGTATTCTGCAGTATGCAGAGTGAACACTTTATGAGCATCGCAAGTTTTCACGTTGATTACAACATGTCGGTGTCTAACAACAGTTGATTATAATATGTAGGTGTCTAACAACCGTTGATTACAACATGTAGGTGTCTAAGGTGTCTAACAACCGTTGATTACAACATGTAGGTGCCTAACAACCGTTGATTACAATATGTAGGTGTCTAACAACCGTTGATTACAATATGTAGGTGTCTAACAACCGTTGATTACAACATGTAGGTGTCTAAGGTGTCTAACAACCGTTGATTACAACATGTAGGTGTCTAACAACCGTTGATTACAATATGTAGGTGTCTAACAACCGTTGATTACAATATGTAGGTGTCTAACAACCGTTGATTACAACATGTAGGTGTCTTACAACCGTTGATTACAACATGTAGGTGTCTAAGGTGTCTAACAACCGTTGATTACAACATGTAGGTGTCTAACAACCGTTGATTACAATATGTAGGTGTCTAACAACCGTTGATTACAATATGTAGTTGTCTAACAACCGTTGATTACAATATGTAGTTGTCTAACAACCGTTGATTACAATATGTAGGTGTCTAACAACCGTTGGTTACAACATGTAGGTGTCTAACAACCGTTGATTACAACATGTAGGTGTCTAACAACTGTTGATTACAAAATGTAGGTGTCTAACAACCGTTGATTACAATATGTAGGTGTCTAACAACCGTTGATTACAATATGTAGGTGTCTAACAACCGTTGATTACAATATGTAGGTGTCTAACAACCGTTGATTACAACATGTAGGTTTCTAACAACCGTTGATTACATGTAGGTGTCTAACAACCGTTGATTACAATATGTAGGTGTCTAACAACCGTTGATTACAATATGTAGGTGTCTAACAACCGTTGATTACAACATGTACGTTTCTAACAACCGTTGATTACAACATGTAGGTGTCTAACAACCGTTGATTACAATATGTAGGTGTCTAACAACCGTTGATTACAATATGTAGTTGTCTAACAACCGTTGATTACAATATGTAGGTGTCTAACAACCGTTGATTACAATATGAAGGTGTCTAACAACCGTTGATTACAATATGTAGGTGTCTAACAACATTGTCTTTGTACCACATTCACTTTTATTTCCTTGCTTCGCATATTTTCACATTCCTTCAACATGCTTCGCAATTGTTTTAAATTTTGAATCCACAAAAGATTTCAGAAATATTCGCCTATCACGAACAGTAAAGGAACGGGTATCTTCTATTTTGGAGACAGTTATATTTCCGGTTATCGTTACAAATTAAGTTGAATAACAGTAGTAATTCTAATCCCTTTGGTTAGTTATCACTAACCCTAACCCTAACATTAACCCCTAACCCTAATCCTAACCCTAGCCCTAACCCTAACCCTAACATTTAGCGTCTAACCCTAACCCCTAACCTCAACCTTAACCCCTAACCCTAACCCTAACCCTAACCTTAACCCTAGCCCTAACCCTACGGCCTAACCCCAAACCCCTAACCCCTAACCCTAACCCTAACCTTCAACCCTTACCCTTACCCTAACCTCATAAGTAACTTACCTTAATCAAACACATGAAATTAACCTTACCATCGAAAACTCACCATAACATTGAAAAAAACCTAACACCCCTAAAATAATAAATTACTGTTTGTAATTTTATTGTTATATTTTTCCTATATATATGCAATAGTTTTGTCGATATTAACAGTAATTAGTTCAAGTGATTTAATAAAAGTGATTTAATAAAAAAGTATAAATTACTAAAACCTTTCTTTAAAATATTTGTTCAATAATTTTCAATGGAGATAATTAAAATTAAACTAACGTCGCCTGCTAGAAAGAAAGATATACCGACGAGGCATGAGCAAGAATAGTGCAAAGTGGAGAGGATGACTGCTTGCTTACTTGGTCTCTCGCTCTCTTTCTCTCCCTCTCTCTCTCTCTCTCTGCCTCCTTTTCTTCCGTTAAATACGCTATATTTTGCTTTTATTATTATAAATTCGATGTGTGTTTTGATACCGTAGACAAACGTTTCACATTTGTGTTTAACTGTTTCTTTTCGACCTTTTCTTTAAGCAGACTGACTTGATTTAAAACCGTTCTGCAATGAAATGTTGCATTACCACTCTGCGTGTTTTGTATGAGGCCATTTCGTAAGACCATAACTAGATTAGGTTTAATATGAGGATTAGATTTAATTTTTACTCTTCATAAAAAAAGAATCCTTGTTTGAAACCAACACAAAATTTTATCGGGATGACGAACAAAGCCAGCTGGTGTCTCAGACTCATCCGGAAACCCTTTCTACGCCTAATAACAGACGCTTTCCGTCCGTTATACATAACTCTGGTACGGCTTATTCTAGAGTATGCCATCCAAGCCACAAATCTTTATCTTTCAAAAAAAAACTTCGTACACGTGGAATGTGTTAAACGTTTGACAAGCAAGATGGTGACGGGATTCCCGAAGCTTGCCTACAAAGAACGGTTTCAAAGACTGACTATGTTCTCACTTGAGGTGCGGACAATGCAAAGGGATCTGACATAGAGAATCATAAAAGAAAATTTAAATATACTTTTCGATGAGATTTTCTTCCTTAACGCCGAGTCGCTGTTTTCGAAAGCTGGAGAGAAAGATATGCCGATTAGGAATAAGCATAAATAATTCATAGAAAAAAAGGAGCCAGTTGTAGAATTAGGGTTAGGGTTAGGGTTGGGGTTAGGGTTAGGGTTGGGGTTGAAGTTGGGTTTAGGGTTGGGGTTGGGGTTGGGGTTGGGGTTAGGGTTAGGGTTAGAGTTAGGGTTGGGGTTAGGGTTAGGGTTGGGGTTGAAGTTGGGTTTAGGGTTGGGGTTGGGGTTGGGGTTGGGGTTGGGGTTGGGGCTGGGATTGAGGTTGGGGTTGGGGTTGGGGTTGGGGTTAGTGTATGTTGAACGTCGTGATGGAAGATAGCGATTTTGCTGGATCGGCCGTGTCGGTATAAATCTGACATTAATTGAACAAGAAAAGTGTCACCAGACTTGGTATTTACCTCCTTCCCACCACGAGAAGATTTGACACAAGGTCGGAAGGTGGGGATTGAGAAGCCAGCGCCAAAGAGGCAGACCACTCTGGCATACAAAAAATACCTGAGAAGCCCTGTAGGTATTCCCCGGTAAGGGAGCCTCAAACGATTTACAATAAACTAACTCCTTCTCAAAGAGAGATGGTAAAGTCTGCTAGGTTGGACTTCCTAGAACTGCAAGGAACCAGACTTCAGCCCGACACAAAAAAAGGCCACCCAAAAATATGGCCCAGACTCTGTCGGACAAAGTTCGAAATCAAATTACAACGTCTTCTCTACAATAATATAAATAATTCTTTATTTAACAGTAAACTAGGAATACAGTAACGTAAGCGAGTTTGATAAGCAAACAAGTAATATAGTAGGAAGCTAATTTAGTCCAGGTCTTTTAATTCGTCTCCCGCCGAAGTTAAAGCGAGAGGCGAGTTACATCTGCTCCCGTGGACGTCTCGACTGGAACTGAATTGTATTTGGCGCCAAACAGTGATGCGCTAATCGCCTGTGTATCACTACGCGAGTTGGATGTGTCTGTTTTCTCCAGCCGAAAACCAACTTATTGTTACGTAAAAGATTGCGTGTACATACAAAGGAAAATACACTTTTCGTTATGTAACTGCTACAGAGTGACTGATTGTTTACTTACTCTCTCTCTCTTTCCTACCTGCTAGCGACACCACATTTTCTTTTTTATTTTAAATTCAATAATTGTTTTGATACCGTAGAAAAACGTGCCGTATTTGTGTTTAAATGTCCATCATCCACACGCAACATCGCCCAGGTGCTCCCCTTTTTTTATAATTTAACTGTCTTATTTAAAAGATAAATACATTTTTATAAAAATCAACAACATCTTAATATTTATTTATTTAGATTAATAAATCTTAATTTTGATCTATTATTATGAACAGTATTTCAAGCAACGATATTTGCGAAGCGACAGCGTGCTGGCAAATCCAGTTTGTAATTTTATAAAATTACGTTAAACATACTCTCTGTCTTCTTATAATTTAAGACCTTTTGTTTCCGTAAGTTTTCGTAAACAGTTTACGAAAATTACCGAACAATTGTGAATTCTATTCGATACAAATTCCAATTTAGTATTATGATTATCAATATTTCGATTATATAATTTAGTAGCAGGCAGATGAATGGGAACTTTCGTGTACTCTTGCTCCCAGCCCTTAACCTCATACTATTATTTATAATCATATTTTGTTGATTTTCAAGTAATAAATGAAGAAAAACGTTGTCTTTAATGTATTATTTGGTTTATTCGGACAACTGTTTTCATCTAGGATGTTGTTCTCACAACGTTTCGGCCAATGTAACCTCCTATCTTCTCATGTGCGTCTTATCGAGCTCGGGAATCTGTACGAAATTTCGAACTTAACCCTTTATTTAATCCATGGGTGTAGATTGTCCTCGTTCCGTCAGCCATGATCGGATAGAAGTCTGAAGTTATTTTTATTTTATTCTTCGTTAGTATCGTCTGTAGTGAAGATTAGACTTTCAACTTCCAGAAAGACTGTCACTTAGAACTGAGAATAACTAAGCAGCTTTATCCGTTGCGCCACGTGTCCAAAATTCTAGTATGTTTATAGATGTGCGCATGCAGACACTGCGAAATTAATGTAAAATAAAAACTAATACGCTAAAACAATTGCATGTTCGTTCGTATGTTATCACCCGTCACACATTTTAAAAGAAGGGATCGTCTGATCAGCAATTATGGTGATTGTGATTCATCTGATGTCGCTTAATGAATCGTTTTGAATAGGACGGAGATCAAGCATTAAATAATCCAAAAAGGTTGATTTGCCGTAAAAATAAATAAACCGAAGCATATTAGTATAATTGTTCGAACTCACAAGATCATTTGTGCGTCTTGCGTGATTAATTAGATCGCTCTACGGCAGGTGTCCTATTAGCTTTTTTTTTTGATCCATGCTTTGTTCGCTGAAATAAAAAAGAGTTCGATAATTTGTTTTTGACCAGGCTGCTGTCAAATGAGACTGGTATTTACCTTCAAGACCGCCTGCCAGGGTAAGGCCGGCAGTCCACACCCCGATTGGTATCAGACAATTTAACGCAAACCCTAACCTCACTCTAACCCTAACCCTAACCCCCGCTCTCTCTATCTATATCTCTCTCTGTCACCTGTCGACTCCAATTGACCCGTTTGCTCATGCTTCTTTTGTGTTCTACCTGCCCCGTTATCACCTGTGTCGCGCCACAACTGGTTTACAACAAGTCACAGAGGATAAGTAAATACATCGAATGTAACTTGAAAGCTCGGATAATTGCATTTGTTGACCTAAACGGAGGAGAGAAAAAAGAAGAAGAGGACCTGGAAAGGAAGAAAGAAAGAAAAAAAAACTAAAAAAAAAACTAAAAAAAAAACAATACAAAAAAAACCTCCGCTATTATTGCGAAGAAGAATTGCGCAAACAATCCAGTCATGGCGGAGAAATCAAACACACATTTTTATTTGCTTGATTGTTATTATTTTTACCCGTCGACTGTTCTTGTTTTTTCTTCTTTTTTGGAAGTCAAATTTTTGCCTACTTCAAATATTAAACTTTGTTCGTTCAGCTATTCTCGTATGAGGGGAACTTCACCATTAGATTAATGTAGGTTTGATTTAAAGAGTAAATATCTTCTGTTCTTCTGATAGTGTAAGATCAATTGTAAAATTATTTAGTAATGAATTTTAATGACTTCTTAGACAGTTAACGAATAAATGTTGAAAGTTTATCAAGTTTGGAAAATTCATGGACATTAGAGTTTACTCCAGAAAATCATACACTTTTATATATAAAAAAGGATCTAAATAGATTTCAGACACCTTAGAATTGGCAACGGTCAAAATGACACTGTTTTCTTCAGCTTTTTTTATTACTTCCGGTTCAATTATGAACAAAACAATACAGCATATTTTAAAATTGTTTGAAATTGTTTTATTTCCAAAAAGCTTGACTAAAAAGTACATTGTTCTATTTAAACGCACGTTTTATTTTACGCACAATTTATTTAAAAGCATGTTTTATTTTATGCACAATTTGTTTTACAAGCGGAAAAAGAATCACTAAACATGATACCTACTAATGCTAGGATTCAATACACTGATCTTCGACCTTCTATAAACAGGATAATCAAAGAAAAATGGTAAGAATCCTGGGATGAATGCCAAAGTAATAAATGACACAAGATTTGATCAACTATTGATGAGTGGTCCTTAGGCTACAGAAATGTGAAAAGAGAAGAGGTTTTAATAGCCAGTCTCTGTATAGGACTTACACATATTACTCACAAACATTTCTGGGAAATGTGAGGAGTCTCCAATGTGTATATCATGTTATGAATCTTATACAGTCAAGCATATGTTAATAGACTGTCAGGATCTGCAACAAAGCCGAAGGCAATACTACAACTCGAAAAATTGTAATGCCGTTCATTTTTTTCAAAACAAAATAAAATAATACCCATGCCTTGGGATTCCATTTGACAACTTTATTCGGCATAGATGGTTGATATGCCGTAAAACAAAACAAACCAAAACCAAACCATTTCATTAAAAACATATTCACAAAACGTTTTATTTTGTAAACTTTGGGGATTTATAAATAAAAATTAAATACATAGTTTTATTTACAGAACTTTTATTTAAGCAAAATATTTACACTAACGAAACAAACGAATATTAAAAACATATTAAAAAAAATATGTTGTGCAGAGATAGCGTCACGCAGTTTGAAAATATTGCATTGTATTAAAAAAATTTTTTTAAAAAAATTAGATTTTTTAATATAAAAGTGTTTAATTTATCATGAGCGACTAAAGCGGAAGTTATCTACATAAAAAACACAACAACCTAAAATTAACCTAAAATACTCGAAGCACAACAATCTAAAATTAACATCACATATGAAACCAGTGGTAACATTTTAAAATGCTTAACGTCATGCGATTTTGTTCTGTGATATCATTCCAGCGTTGCTGAATTTAAATCTTCAACGACTTCCTTGAACAATGCAAAAACCTTCTCTTCGCATTTCTCTTTCGTCTTTCTGAAATTCTCTACTTTCTCCCGCTTTTTTGTTCATTTACTTTTAACACCTGGGGATAATTCGACGAAGAATCGAAAACGTTCATGAAATCTTTGAAACCTATGGAACATTTATTTTTTCATTTTTATTTTAATACAAAACAGATCATCAGAAAAATTGAGAAAATAAAAATCGGTATAATTAAACAGACGAATACTGTTATTTTTAAATGGAGAAAAAAAGAAAAGAAATTTAAAATTTCAAAATGTGTTAACGACCCCTGCCCCCCCCCCACACACACACACGTACGCACGCGCACACACATATAGTCTGCTACTGATTACAGCTGATTTGAGAATATGCTGTTTGCTGGTTTCCAAATAACTCATATATATATATATATATATATATATATATATATATATATATATATATATATATATAGTTGAAGAAAAACTTTCGACGGTTTTTTGACACGTTCTATTGCATATACATCCCTTTCTTTACTTCTGTCTGGATCGCAGACGATTTCATTTTATTTCTATCTATCTATCTATCTATCTATCTATCTATATATATATATATATATATATATATATATATATATATATATTCTACATTTTATTATTATATCTCTCTCTTTTCACTTTATTTTATTTTATTTTATTCTATTTTATATTTTATATTTTTATATTTTATATATTATCTTTTATATTAATTTTTTTATTATTTTTTTATTTTTTTTTATTTTGATTTTAACATTTTGATTCTTAACGGTCCCAACCACGTGACTTCCCAAATTTTGAAATTTTAAATTTATTTTCTTTTTTTCTCCATTTCATTCTTTCCAAACATAATCTAAGGTTAAGATCGGATTCTAACTCTTCCTGATGAGACCTCAGTTTATAATTGCTGTTGATCGATAACCACGACATGCGAGTGTCGACGATTTTGTACATGTCTGTGTAAATAAAAATAATCATATATAAAAGCTCTATTTGATATTGAGCACTTTTTATAAACCCTTTTTATAAACCCGTTGAAATTCTTTGGATTACTACCCTGTGGATTTTTTACCTGGATTATAAATATATATATATATATATATATATATATATATATATATATATATATATATATATATATATATATATATATCCAACTGGACAGACTAAATTTTGATTACTTTTTTATGCACACACTTACTTTCACTTTCCATTACTTTATATTGTTTCTTGAAATTTATCAAATTTTAAATTTGAGCTATTCTCCTGGCAGTTTATTTATCTATGTAATTCCTCTAATGATAACATTTTATTTTTGAAAAGCCTGGCTTAAGGAAAGAAAAATACACATGTTTTTATAGAGTAAACCTTGTATTGAATAATCAAAGATGAAATAGATTTGCCATTCGCACATCTTTATCTCTCTTTTTTCATTTATCTTTATATATATATATATATATATATATATATGTATATATTATTATGTATATATATATGTTATGTATATATATATATATATATATATATATATATATTTATTAATTTTATACGTAAATAAAAGTAATCCATTGACACGTGTTTCTGGCTCACAGCCGTCATCAGCATGGCTAACTCGATATTGATGTCTATAGTCCAGCGTCTTTACCACTGGACCAAGACGCTTGTCTAGAAATATGTACGATTTTTATTACCTAAATATTTAATGTATTGTTATGTAATTATTTTTATTCGTGATTGCAGCGTTCGTTGTTCTTTTATGCTTACTATTATTTATGCTTATCGATTGTCTCGCTTCCTAAGTGATTAAGATGCAGAAAATTTCATTATAAGTCGCCCTTCACTTTATAGGACGTATTTTTCGTTAATATATATATTTTTAATTATTTTATACGTATATATATATATATATATATATATATATATATATATATATATATATATATACTCGAAAATAGATGAAGTGATACATTATTCATGATCCTTATTAAATGTGACGTAATAATAGATGAATGGTACAAGACTGAACAGCTGTATTGTTGAAAGCAGAATGATATATATGAAAGAATACTGACCTAATGGAGCATTGGTTGTCTAGTTTTAATAGTAAATATAATAATCATGTTTTGTAACTGATTGGATAATTAGAACTTTTATTCAAACTTTGCAGACGTTTCTTTGAAGAAGATATAAGCATTTAATAAGACCTACTTAAGAATATTGTACTCAATATTATGATGGCAGTAAAGTTATTGCTTAACAAGTGTACACCCATCCGTCAAAATATGACGGAAATATTATGTTTCGCTAGTGTTCACACTCATAATCAAATGACGTCATAGAATTACGTCAGTAATTAATTACATGCGTAATTCTATGATTTTATAACTGACCTAATTCTATGATTTCATATGATTATTAGTGCAGACACTGGCGAAGCATATTTTGTCCGTTATTTTTTAAATTATTATTATTATTATTATTATTATTATTATTATTATTATTATTATTATTATTATTATAATCATTTCTGATGACCTGAAGAAAAACAGACACCTATTGTTGACTTTTTATTTGGTTTTCGTTCAGAATTCATTTCAGACAACGGGGGTTGTCTGACTTGCTATTTTCTTTCTAATGCTTTCTTATTATTTCAATAGGATAATTAGGGACGGAACTGTTGAGAGTTGAAAAAATAAACGCGTGTAATTTCTGATGACTTATACAAAAACAGTTTATTATGCTTTTTTATTTTCTTTCTTAAATTATTGGGACGTAGCGGGGTGATCTTAACATTAGAAATATGACGCGAAACTTTTTAACATCAAAGACGTTTGCTGACATGCAATGACTAATATGAAATTGAAAAATAAGAAAAAAGCCAACGTATAAATCGGTAGAGAAAGCAGAAAGACAGGAATAGAAAGGAAAAGTCTCATTATGGAAATAGATTTGCGGTCTCCCTTTTGTGTGACGGGATGGATATATATTTACAAATAAATACACATTGATCTTTATTTTAGATTGCAATATACTTATAGTGTAATCTAACGTTATTTCCGTCAGAATCAAGTGATATGTATATCAGAACTAGGAGGATAACTCTTTCTCGACTGATTAATACTAATAATTATTATTTATTGTATGTATTTACTTACATTGCGTCAGTTGTCTCAGCTACGTCAAAAAACTGCGGCGGACACCACCTTAAGCAACATATTCGCTTCTACTCGTCTCCACAACACCAACATCCATATTACTCAGCTTTAAAAAAATTGTTTTCTTTGCTTACCTTATTTCTCAACCATATCTACTACTCAAGTACAAAATTGTTTTCTCTGCTTACCTTATTTCACAACCATAACTACTATTCAAGTACAAAATTGTTTTCTCTGCTTACCTTATTTCACAACAATATCTACTACTCAAGTAAAAATTGTTTTCTCTGCTTACCTAATTTCTCGACCATATCTACTACTCAAGTACAAAATTGTTTTCTCTGCTTACCTTATTTCACAACCATATCTACTACTCAAGTACAAAATTGTTTTCTCTGCTTACCTTATTTCACAACCATATCTACTACTCAAGTACAAAATTGTTTTCTCTGCTTACCTTATTTCACAACCATATCTACTACTCAAGTACAAAATTGTTTTCTCTGCTTACCTTATTTCTCAACCATATCTACTACTCAAGTACAAAATTGTTTTCTCTGCTTACCTTATTTCACAACCATAACTACTACTCAAGTACAAAATTGTTTTCTCTGCTTACCTTATTTCACAACCATATCTACTACTCAAGTAAAAATTGTTTTCTCTGCTTACCTTATTTCTCAACCATATCTACTACTCAAGTACAACATTGTTTTCTCTGCTTATCTTATTTCTCAACCATATCTACTACTCAAGTACAAAATTGTTTTCTCTGCTTACATTATTTCGCAACCATATCTACTACTCAAGTAAAAATTGTTTTCTCTGCTTACCTTATTTCTCAACCATATCTACTACTCAAGTACAAAATTGTTTTCTCTGCTTACCTTATTTCTCAACCATATCTACTACTCAAGTAAAAATTGTTTTCTCTGCTTACCTTATTTCTCAACCATATCTACTACTCAAGTACAAAATTGTTTTCTCTGCTTACCTTATTTCACAACCATATCTACTACTCAAGTACAAAATTGTTTTCTCTGCTTACCTTATTTCACAACCATATCTACTACTCAAGTAAAAATTGTTTTCTCTGCTTACCTTATTTCTCAACCATATCTACTACTCAAGTAAAAATTGTTTTCTCTGCTTACCTTATTTCTCAACCATATCTACTACTCAAGTACAAAATTGTTTTCTCTGCTTACCTTATTTCTCAACCATATCTACTACTCAAGTAAAAATTGTTTTCTCTGCTTACCTTATTTCTCAACCATATCTACTACTCAAGTACAAAATTGTTTTCTCTGCTTACCTTATTTCTCAACCATATCTACTACTCAAGTACAACATTGTTTTCTCTGCTTACCTTATTTCTCAACCATATCTACTACTCAAGTACAAAATTGTTTTCTCTGCTTACCTTATTTCACAACCATATCTACTACTCAAGTACAAAATTGTTTTCTCTGCTTACCTTATTTCACAACCATATCTACTACTCAAGTAAAAATTGTTTTCTCTGCTTACCTTATTTCTTCAACCATATCTACTACTCAAGTAAAAATTGTTTTCTCTGCTTACCAAATTTCTCAACCATATCTACTACTCAAGTACAAAATTGTTTTCTCTGCTTACCTTATTTCTCAACCATATCTACTACTCAAGTAAAAATTGTTTTCTCTGCTTACCTTATTTCTCAACCATATCTACTACTCAAGTAAAAATTGTTTTCTCTGCTTACCTTATTTCTCAACCATATCTACTACTCAAGTAAAAATTGTTTTCTCTGCTTACCTTATTTCTCAACCATATCTACTACTCAAGTACAAAATTGTTTTCTCTGCTTACCTTATTTCTCAACCATATCTACTACTCAAGTACAAAATTGTTTTCTCTGCTTACCTTATTTCTCAACCATATCTACTACTCAAGTAAAAATTGTTTTCTCTGCTTACCTTATTTCTCAACCATATCTACTACTCAAGTAAAAATTGTTTTCTCTGCTTACCTTATTTCTCAACCATATCTACTACTCAAGTACAAAATTGTTTTCTCTGCTTACCTTATTTCACAACCATATCTACTACTCAAGTACAAAATTGTTTTCTCTGCTTACCTTATTTCACAACCATATCTACTACTCAAGTAAAAATTGTTTTCTCTGCTTACCTTATTTCTCAACCATATCTACTACGTTAGTAAAAATTGTTTTCTCTGCTTACCTTATTTCTCAACCATATCTACTACTCAAGTACAAAATTGTTTTCTCTGCTTACCTTATTTCTCAACCATATCTACTACTCAAGTAAAAATTGTTTTCTCTGCTTACCTTATTTCTCAACCATATCTACTACTCAAGTACAAAATTGTTTTCTCTGCTTACCTTATTTCTCAACCATATCTACTACTCAAGTACAACATTGTTTTCTCTGCTTACCTTATTTCTCAACCATATCTACTACTCAAGTACAAAATTGTTTTCTCTGCTTACCTTATTTCACAACCATATCTACTACTCAAGTACAAAATTGTTTTCTCTGCTTACCTTATTTCACAACCATATCTACTACTCAAGTAAAAATTGTTTTCTCTGCTTACCTTATTTCTTCAACCATATCTACTACTCAAGTAAAAATTGTTTTCTCTGCTTACCTTATTTCTCAACCATATCTACTACTCAAGTACAAAATTGTTTTCTCTGCTTACCTTATTTCTCAACCATATCTACTACTCAAGTACAACATTGTTTTCTCTGCTTACCTTATTTCTCAACCATATCTACTACTCAAGTACAAAATTGTTTTCTCTGCTTACCTTATTTCTCAACCATATCTACTACTCAAGTACAAAATTGTTTTCTCTGCTTACCTTATATCACAACCATATCTACTACTCAAGTACAACACTGTAGGATCGTTGTACGTGAATTGCTATGATCAACAACGTTGTGCGGGCGAAGGACGAAGCCAGCTTAACACGTCAAGAGTGAATACCGCAGCACGTGTAAAATATTGGTCAAATATATGTTTTGTTAGTTAGAGATGACAGAAAGTGGGGTTTTGTCTGGGTCAGCTAGTGTACTCGGATGTCGTACTCGACATCCCGTGTACCATGACCTCACATGGCTAAAAGAAGGGGTTAAAAAAATAGAAGTTAGAAAGTCTCGGAGCGAACTTGATACGTAGAGATGACTTAAAATCTACAATAAACTAAAGGTATAAATATCCGTAGCTCGGGATGCCCCCCCCCATCTTCCGTCGCTGGCAGAAGAAAAGGCAACGTCAACATCTCAATAAACGTTTTTTTTTCTTTAAACTGATAATTTCTTCGTTTCTTTGCGTTGTTGTGAACCATTAATTTTAGGTTACGAAAGTTGGAGGACACGAGGGAGGAAATAATTGTCTTGTTTTGATTTGTGATTGTATTAATAACAACCCATGCATTTTATTTGGTTGTGACTTGTGAATCATTTAGATCTCCCTAGAAAGAGGAGGTATTGTAACACAAGAACAAGAAGATTCATACGGATTTACTAGAAAGGATTACAGATCAGAACTTACAGGGAGATGGTAGGAAAGGCAATAAAATAGAAACATAGAAGATGCGGAACAGGAACAGGACGAGAAAGTGGGGAGAGACAAATTCTGTCACACTCATCAGATTTATAGAGAAGCCAGCTCCTTACTTGTTGAGAAACTCGGTGGAACTGTTACAACTTATAGGAGAAAAAGGGAAGGCAAGTTATTTGGCGCCTGAAAACTAGTACGTTAGGTAGATGGAACTCATCAGTCTAGGAAGACAACTCATCTAAGAGTAGGAAAGCTCTTATCTCTAACCTCCGCTGCGACCATAGTATACGAAACGCTAAGGAAAAATCCAGATCCGGAATCCTTAAAGCAGTTTCAGACTGTATATACCAACGTTCTGGCATGTGTATCGTTGCTTGCATTTCCAATGGATTATTCCGACGAT
The DNA here is from genome assembly GCA_963556195.1 of Sepiola atlantica. NCBI lineage: Eukaryota > Metazoa > Mollusca > Cephalopoda > Sepiida > Sepiolidae > Sepiola > Sepiola atlantica. The sequence goes on along the minus strand of OY744527.1, from coordinate 33,446,773 downwards.
TTCGAAGGGGGGTATCTGTTACATGTTTATAATGTGGGTAAAATCTCGTTCCCTCAAATAAGACACTCTGGATTGCGACAAAAATTAAAAAGATCTCTCGGGCTAGAATGAATTCTCCCTCAGTGCCGGGAACAGAAAATATCGAGTGTAGCAAAAAGTGGATACTACACTTTGCTTCTAGCCAAAACGCCAAATAATGTAATTCCATTGTCTTTCGAAAGTGAAAGGTGCTTCTTATACGTTTCGATATTAAACAACCTAAAAAAACGGTGGATATGCCGCAAAGCACACGCATGTTTTCCTATTTCTTTGTTGCTTTATGCCTTTTTATTTGCATCCGTCAACTGGTGGGACGTTTGGTCAGTATTCAAAGACGGTGTTTTCTTCCTTTATACTCACCACACACAGCTGTTGTTTTGATCCTCTCCAACACCCTCTGCCACAACACCCAGCACTCACCAATGCATACATATTATATATATATATATATATATATATATATATATATATATATATCTTTCTTTCTCCCCCCTCTCTCTCGTCCCCTTTTATTGAAATATCTATTTCTGTCTGCCTGTCTTTCTTTCTGTCTGTCTGTCTGTCTGTCTGTCTCTCTCTTATATATATATATATATCATGGTAATATATGTATATATACACATATTATATATATATATATATATATTTATATAATATATGTATATATATAATGCGCATATGTACACATTATATATACACATAATATATGTGTCCATATTATATAAATATACACATATTATATATATATATATAGATATAACATATATATATAATATAATGTTTATATATATACATATATATAATGTTTATATATATATACACATATATATATATATATATATATACATATATGATATATATATATATATATATATAAATATATATATATATGCACATATATATATGTATATATAATGATAATGAAATTACACAGATTGAGTCTCGTCTCGTTTGGCAACGGTTCGTGTGTCGCCTTTAGAATTACTCTTACTGTTGTTGTCATAATGGCGAATACATAACAAACAAAACAAAGCGACTCTTGTAAGTCAACTGCTCTCTCGTGTGTCGACCTTAGAATCTCTGAAAAGAAAGAAAAACATGGCAGTCGACGAATTGAAAGGCAATTTGTGCGATTTGTGTGTTTATGCAACAATAATGCTCTTCGGCCAACATCCAATCGTCTTACGTTTACACGTCCCGGTTAGTATTCACGTTGACCTTAGACACGCGCGTTTATAAATCCAGGTAAACGAATCTATAATGTGACCTGCAGCCGGTCCTCTGTCTTACGCACGTACGCTTTCTCTTCCCCCATCTCTCTCTTTCTTTCTCTTCTCTCTTTCTATCGTTCTCTTTAATCTATATATCTATTTCTGTCTGTCTGTCTCTCTCCTTATATATATATACATACATACATACATATATATATATATATATATATATATATATATATATATATATATCGAAAGAGAGAGAGATAGAGATAGAGAGAGTGTCCCACAAAGATGTATACGCCCATTTAATCGTTAAGATACGTTATATTTACTGATTCTGATTTGCAAACCCGATTGATAGAATGGCAGAGTAGAAAAGTAAGAATATTCATAAAACAATACTGAGAGTAAAATTAAAGGAAAATATAGAAAAATAAACTTTTTTATAAAGGTAACGGTTAGTTGCGGTCATTTTAGAATGTTCATCAAATGCATCCCAACCAAAATCCGGGTATAAGTCTTGGTAAATGGTACTTTAGGCACATGGTTGAGAAAATGTTGCAAGCCGTTTGTAGGCCCAATGTATCACGATGTGAAAGAAGCCGTTTGTAGACCCAATGTATCACGATATGAAAGAAGCCGTTTGTAGGCCTAATGTATCACGATATGAAAGAAGCCGTTTGTAGGCCCAATGTATCACGATATGAAAGAAGCCGTTTGTAGGCCCAATGTATCACGATATGAAAGAAACCGTTTGTAGACCCAATGTATCACGATATGAAAGAAGCCGTTTGTAGGCCCAATGTATCACGATATGAAAGAAGCCGTTTGTAGACCCAATGTATCACGATATGAAAGAAGCCGTTTGTAGGCCCAATGTATCACGATATGAAAGAAGCCGTTTGTAGGCCCAATGTATCACGATATGAAAGAAGCCGTTTGTAGACCCAATGTATCACGATATGAAAGAAGCCGTTTGTAGGCTCAATGTATCACGATATGAAAGAAGCCGTTTGTAGGCCCAATGTATAACGATATGAAAGAAGCCGTTTGTAGGCCCAATGTATCACGATATGAAAGAAGCTGTTTGTAGGCCCAATGTATCACGATATGAAAGAAGCCGTTTGTAGACCCAATGTATCACGATATGAAAGAAGCCATTTGTAGGCCCAATGTATCACGATATGAAAGAAGCCGTTTGTAGACCCAATGTATCACGATATGAAAGAAGCCGTTTTTAGACCCAATGTATCACGATATGAAAGAAGCCGTTTGTAGGCCCAATGTATCACGATATGAAAGAAGCTGTTTGTAGGCCCAATGTATCACGATATGAAAAAAGCCGTTTGTCGACATAATGTATCACGATATGAAAGAAGCCGTTTGTAGGCCCAATGTATCACGATATGAAAGAAGCCGTTTGTAGGCCCAATGTATCACTATATGAAAGTAGCCGTTTGTAGGCCTAATGTATCACGATATGAAAGAAGCCGTTTGTAGGCCCAATGTATCACGATATGAAAGAAGCTGTTTGTAGGCCCAATGTATCACGATATAAAAGAAGCCGTTTGTAGGCCCAATGTATCACGATATGAAAGAAGCTGTTTGTAGGCCCAATGTATCACGATATGAAAGAAGCCGTTTGTAGACCCAATGTATCACGATATGAAAGAAGCCGTTTGTAGGCCCAATGTATCACGATATGAAAGAAGCCGTTTGTAGGCTCAATGTGTCACGATATGAAAGAAGCCGTTTGTAGGCCCAATGTATCACGATATGAAAGAAGCCGTTTGTAGGCCCAATGTATCACGATATGAAAGAAGCCGTTTTTAGGCCCAATGTATCACGATATGAAAGAAGCCGTTTTTTAGGCCCAATGTATCACGATATGAAAGAAGCCGTTTGTAGGCCCAATGTATCACGATATGAAAGAAGCCGTTTGTAGACCCAATGTATCACGATATGAAAGAAGCCGTTTGTAGGCCCAATGTATCACGATATGAAAGAAGCCGTTTGTAGACCCAATGTATCACGATATGAAAGAAGCCGTTTGTAGGCCCAATGTATCACGGTATGAAAGTAGCCGTCTGTAGGCTCAATGTGTCACGATATGAAAGAAGCCGTTTGTAGGCCCAATGTATCACGATATGAAAGAAGCCGTTTGTAGGCCCAATGTATCACGATATAAAAGAAGCCGTTTGTAGACCCAATGTATCACGATATGAAAGAAGCCGTTTGTAGGCCCAATGTATCACGACATGAAAGAAGCCGTTTGTAGGCCCAATGTATCACGATATGAAAGTAGCCGTTTGTAGACCCAATGTATCACGATATGAAAGAAGCCGTTTGTAGGTCCAATGTATCACGATATGAAAGAAGCCGTTTGTAGGCCCAATGTATCACGATATGAAAGAAGCCGTTTGTAGGCCCAATGTATCACGATATGAAAGAAGCCGTTTGTAGGCCCAATGTATCACGATATGAAAGAAGCCGTTTGTAGGCCCAATGTATCACGATATGAAAGAAGCCGTTTGTAGGCCCAATGTATCACGATATGAAAGAAGCTGTTTGTAGGCCCAATGTATCACGATATGAGAGAAGCCGTTTGTAGGCCCAATGTATCACGATATAAAAGAAGCCGTTTTAAGGCCCAATGTATCACGATATGAACGAAGCTGTTTGTAGGCCCAATGTATCACGATATGAAAGAAGCCGTTTGTAGACCCAATGTATCACGATATGAAAGAAGCCATTTGTAGGCCCAATGTATCACGATATGAAAGAAGCCGTTTGTAGGCCCAATGTATCACGATATGAAAGAAGCCGTTTGTAGGCCCAATGTATCACGATATGAAAGAAGCTGTTTGTAGGCCCAATGTATCACGATATGAAAGAAGCCGTTTGTAGACCCAATGTATCACGATATGAAAGACGCCATTTGTAGGCCCAATGTATCACGATATGAAAGAAGCCGTTTGTAGACCCAATGTATCACGATATGAAAGAAGCCGTTTTTAGACCCAATGTATCACGATATGAAAGAAGCCGTTTGTAGGCCCAATGTATCACGATATGAAAGAAGCTGTTTGTAGGCCCAATGTATCACGATATGAAAGAAGCCGTTTGTAGACATAATGTATCACGATATGAAAGAAGCCGTTTGTAGGCCCAATGTATCACGATATGAAAGAAGCCGTTTGTAGGCCCAATGTATCACGATATGAAAGAAGCCGTTTGTAGGCCCAATGTATCACTATATGAAAGTAGCCGTTTGTAGGCCCAATGTATCACGATATGAAAGAAGCCGTTTGTAGACCCAATGTATCACGATATGAAAGAAGCCGTTTGTAGACCCAATGTATCACGATATGAAAGAAGCCGTTTGTAGGCCCAATGTATCACGATATGAAAGAAGCCGTTTGTAGACCGAATGTATCACGATATGAAAGAAGCCGTTTGTAGGCCCAATGTATCACGATATGAAAGAAGCCGTTTGTAGGCCCAATGTATCACGATATAAAAGAAGCCGTTTGTAGGCCCAATGTATCACGATATGAAAGAAGCTGTTTGTAGGCCTAATGTATCACGATATGAAAGAAGCCGTTTGTAGACCCAATGTATCACGATATGAAAGAAGCCGTTTGTAGGCCCAATGTATCACGATATGAAAGAAGCCGTTTGTAGGCTCAATGTGTCACGATATGAAAGAAGCCGTTTGTAGGCCCAATGTATCACGATATGAAAGAAGCCGTTTGTAGACCCAATGTATCACGATATGAAAGAAGCCGTTTGTAGGCTCAATGTATCACGATATGAAAGAAGCCGTTTGTAGGCCCAATGTATCACGATATGAAAGAAGCCGTTTGTAGGCCCAATGTATCACGATATGAAAGAAGCCGTTTGTAGACCCAATGTATCACGATATAAAAGAAGCCGTTTGTAGGCCCAATGTATCACGATATGAAAGAAGCCGTTTGAAGACCCAATGTATCACGATATGAAAGAAGCCGTTTGTAGGCCCAATGTATCACGATATGAAAGAAGCCGTTTGTAGGCTCAATGTATCACGATATGAAAGAAGCCGTTTGTAGACCCAATGTATCACGATATGAAAGAAGCCGTTTGTAGACCCAATGTATCACGATATGAAAGAAGCCGTTTGTAGGCCCAATGTATCACGATATGAAAGAAGCCGTTTGTAGGCCCAATGTATCACGATATGAAAGAAGCCGTTTGTAGGCCCAATGTATCACGATATGAAAGAAGCCGTTTGTAGGCCCAATGTATCACGATATGAAAGAAGCCGTTTGTAGGCCCAATGTATCACGATATGAAAGAAGCTGTTTGTAGGCCCAATGTATCACGATATGAAAGAAGCCGTTTGTAGGCCCAATGTATCACGATATAAAAGAAGCCGTTTGTAGGCCCAATGTATCACGATATGAACGAAGCTGTTAGTAGGCCCAATGTATCACGATATGAAAGAAGCCGTTTGTAGACCCAATGTATCACGATATGAAAGAAGCCGTTTGTAGACCCAATGTATCACGATATGAAAGAAGCCGTTTGTAGGCCCAATGTATCACGATATGAAAGAAGCCGTTTGTAGGCCCAATGTATCACGATATGAAAGAAGCCGTTTGTAGGCCCAATGTATCACGATATAAAAGAAGCCGTTTGTAGGCCCAATGTATCACGATATAAAAGTAGCCGTTTGTAGGCCCAATGTATCACGATATGAAAGAAGCCGTTTGTAAGCCCAATGTATCACGATATGAAAGAAGCCAGTTGTAGGCCCAATGTATCACGATATGAAAGAAGCCGTTTGTAGGCCCAATGTATCACGATATGAAAGAAGCCGTGTGTAGGGCCAATGTATCACGATATGAAAGAAGCCGTTTGTAGGCCCAATGTATCACGATATGAAAGAAGCCGTTTGTAGGCCCAATGTATCACGATATGAAAGAAGCCGTTTGTAGGCCCAATGTATCACGATATGAAAGAAGCCGTTTGTAGGCCCAATGTATCACGATATGAAAGAAGCCGTTTGTAGGGCCAATGTATCACGATATGAAAGAAGCCGTTTGTCAGCCCAATGTATCACGATATAAAAGAAGCCGTTTGTAAGCCCAATGTATCACGATATGAAAGAAGCTGTTTGTAGGCCCAATGAATCACGATATAAAAAAAGCCGTTTGTAGGCCCAATGTATCACGATATGAAAGAAGCTGTTTGTAGGCCCAATGTATAACGATATGAAAGAAGCCGTTTGTAGACCCAATGTATCACGATATGAAAGAAGCCGTTTGTAGGCCCAATGTATCACGATATGAAAGAAGTCGTTTGTAGGCCCAATGTATCACGATATGAACAAAGCCGTTTGTAAGCCCAATGTATCACGATATGAAAGAAGCCGTTTGTAGGCCCAATGTATCACGATATGAAATAAGCCGTTTGTAGGCCCAATGTATCACGATATGAAAGAAGCTGTTTGTAGGCCCAATGTATCACGATATGAAAGAAGCCGTTTGTAGACCCAATGTATCACGATATGAAAGAAGCTGTTTGTAGACCCAATGTATCACGATGTGAAAGAAGCTGTTTGTAGGCCCAATGTATCACGATATGAAAGAAGCCGTTTGTAGACCCAATGTATCACGATATGAAAGAAGCCGTTTGTAGGCCCAATGTATCACGATATGAAAGAAGCCGTTTTTATGCCCAATGTATCACGATATGAAAGAAGCCGTTTGTAGGCCCAATGTATCACGATATGAAAGAAGCCGTTTGTAGGCCCAATGTATCACGATATGAAAAAAGCCGTTTGTAGGCCCAATGTATCACGATATGAAAGAAGCCGTTTGTAGGCCCAATGTATCACGATATAAAAGAAGCCGTTTGTAGGCCCAATGTATCACGATATGAAAGAAGCTCTTTGTAGGCCCAATGTATCACGATATGAAAGAAGCCGTTTGTAGGCCCAATGTATCACGATATAAAAGAAGCCGTTTGTAGGCCCAATGTATCACGATATGAAAGAAGCCGTTTGTAGACCCAATGTATCACGATATGAAAGAAGCCGTTTGTAGACCCAATGTATCACGATATGAAAGAAGCCGTTTGTAGACCCAATGTATCACGATATGAAAGAAGCCGTTTGTAGGCCTCAATGTATCACGATATGAAAGAAGCCGTTTGTAGGCCTCAATGCATCATTATATGAAAGAAGCCGTTTGTAGGCCCAATGTATCACGATATAAAAGAAGCCGTTTGTAGGCCCAATGTATCACGATATGAAAGAAGCCGTTTGTAGGCCCAATGTATCACGATATGAAAAAAGCCGTTTGTAGGCCCAATGTATCACGATATGAAAGAAGCCGTTTGTAGGCCCAATGTATCACGATATGAAAGAAGCCGTTTGTAGGCCCAATGTATCACGATATGAAAGAAGCCGTGTGTAGGGCCAATGTATCACGATATGAAAGAAGCCGTTTGTAGGCCCAATGTATCACGATATGAAAGAAGCCGTTTGTAGGCCCAATGTATCACGATATGAAAGAAGCCGTTTGTAGGCCTAATGTATCACGATATGAAAGAAGCCGTTTGTAGGCCCAATGTATCACGATATGAAAGAAGCCGTTTGTAGGGCCAATGTATCACGATATGAAAGAAGCCGTTTGTCAGCCCAATGTATCACGATATAAAAGAAGCCGTTTGTAGGCCCAATGTATCACGATATGAAAGAAGCTGTTTGTAGGCCCAATGAATCACGATATAAAAAAAGCCGTTTGTAGGCCCAATGTATCACGATATGAAAGAAGCTGTTTGTAGGCCAAATGTATCACGATATGAAAGAAGCCGTTTGTAGACCCAATGTATCACGATATGAAAGAAGCCGTTTGTAGGCCCAATGTATCACGATATGAAAGAAGCCGTTTGTAGGCCCAATGTATCACGATATGAACAAAGCCGTTTGTAGGCCCAATGTATCACGATATGAAAGAAGCCGTTTGTAGGCCCAATGTATCACGATATGAAAGAAGCCGTTTGTAGGCCCAATGTATCACGATATGAAAGAAGCTGTTTGTAGGCCCAATGTATCACGATATGAAAGAAGCCGTTTGTAGACCCAATGTATCACGATATGAAAGAAGCTGTTTGTAGACCCAATGTATCACGATGTGAAAGAAGCTGTTTGTAGGCCCAATGTATCACGATATGAAAGAAGCCGTTTGTAGACCCAATGTATCACGATATGAAAGAAGCCGTTTGTAGGCTAAATGTATCACGATATGAAAGAAGCCGTTTTTATGCCCAATGTATCACGATATGAAAGAAGCCGTTTGTAGGCCCAATGTATCATGATATGAAAGAAGCCGTTTGTAGGCCCAATGTATCACGATATGAAAGAAGCCGTTTGTAGGCCCAATGTATCACGATATGAAAGAAGCTGTTTGTAGACCCAATGTAGCACGATATGAAAGAAGCCGTTTGTAGACCCAATGTATCACGATATGAAAGAAGCCGTTTGTAGGCCCAATGTATCACTATATGAAAGAAGCCGTTTGTAGGCCCAATGTATCACGATATGAAAGAAGCCGTTTCTAGGCCCAATGTATCACGATATGAAAGAAGCCGTTTGTAGGCCCAATGTATCACGATATGAAAGAAGCCGTTTGTAGGCCCAATGTATCACGATATGAAAAAAGCCGTTTGTAGGCCCAATGTATCACGATATGAAAGAAGCCGTTTGTAGGCCCAATGTATCACGATATAAAAGAAGCCGTTTGTAGGCCCAATGTATCACGATATGAAAGAAGCTGTTTGTAGGCCTAATGTATCACGATACGAAAGAAGCCGTTTGTAGACCCAATGTATCACGATATGAAAGAAGCCGTTTGTAGACCCAATGTATCACGATATGAAAGAAGCCGTTTGTAGGCCTCAATGTATCACGATATGAAAGAAGCCGTTTGTAGGCCTCAATGTATCACGATATGAAAGAAGCCGTTTGTAGGCCCAATGTATCACGATATAAAAGAAGCCGTTTGTAGGCCTAATGTATCACGATATGAAAGAAGCCGTTTGTAGGCCCAATGTATCACGATATGAAAAAAGCCGTTTGTAGGCCCAATGTATCACGATATGAAAGAAGCCGTTTGTAGGCCCAATGTATCACGATATGAAAGAAGCCGTTTGTAGGCCCAATGTATCACGATATGAAAGAAGCCGTGTGTAGGGCCAATGTATCACGATATGAAAGAAGCCGTTTGTAGGCCCAATGTATCACGATATGAAAGAAGCCGTTTGTAGGCCCAATGTATCACGATATGAAAGAAGCCGTTTGTAGACCCAATGTATCACGATATGAAAGAAGCTGTTTGTAGACCCAATGTATCACGATGTGAAAGAAGCTGTTTGTAGGCCCAATGTATCACGATATGAAAGAAGCCGTTTGTAGACCCAATGTATCACGATATGAAAGAAGCCGTTTGTAGGCCCAATGTATCACGATATGAAAGAAGCCGTTTTTATGCCCAATGTATCACGATATGAAAGAAGCCGTTTGTAGGCCCAATGTATCACGATATGAAAGAAGCCGTTTGTAGGCCCAATGTATCACGATATGAAAGAAGCCGTTTGTAGGCCCAATGTATCACGATATGAAAGAAGCTGTTTGTAGACCCAATGTAGCACGATATGAAAGAAGCCGTTTGTAGACCCAATGTATCACGATATGAAAGAAGCCGTTTGTAGGCCCAATGTATCACTATATGAAAGAAGCCGTTTGTAGGCCCAATGTATCACGATATGAAAGAAGCCGTTTCTAGGCCCAATGTATCACGATATGAAAGAAGCCGTTTGTAGGCCCAATGTATCACGATATGAAAGAAGCCGTTTGTAGGCCCAATGTATCACGATATGAAAAAAGCCGTTTGTAGGCCCAATGTATCACGATATGAAAGAAGCCGTTTGTAGGCCCAATGTATCACGATATAAAAGAAGCCGTTTGTAGGCCCAATGTATCACGATATGAAAGAAGCTGTTTGTAGGCCTAATGTATCACGATACGAAAGAAGCCGTTTGTAGACCCAATGTATCACGATATGAAAGAAGCCGTTTGTAGACCCAATGTATCACGATATGAAAGAAGCCGTTTGTAGGCCTCAATGTATCACGATATGAAAGAAGCCGTTTGTAGGCCTCAATGTATCACGATATGAAAGAAGCCGTTTGTAGGCCCAATGTATCACGATATAAAAGAAGCCGTTTGTAGGCCTAATGTATCACGATATGAAAGAAGCCGTTTGTAGGCCCAATGTATCACGATATGAAAAAAGCCGTTTGTAGGCCCAATGTATCACGATATGAAAGAAGCCGTTTGTAGGCCCAATGTATCACGATATGAAAGAAGCCGTTTGTAGGCCCAATGTATCACGATATGAAAGAAGCCGTGTGTAGGGCCAATGTATCACGATATGAAAGAAGCCGTTTGTAGGCCCAATGTATCACGATATGAAAGAAGCCGTTTGTAGGCCCAATGTATCACGATATGAAAGAAGCCGTTTGTAGGCCCAATGTATCACGATATGAAAGAAGCCGTTTGTAGGGCCAATGTATCACGATATGAAAGAAGCCGTTTGTCAGCCCAATGTATCACGATATAAAAGAAGCCGTTTGTAGGCCCAATGTATCACGATATGAAAGAAGCTGTTTGTAGGCCCAATGAATCACGATATAAAAAAAGCCGTTTGTAGGCCCAATGTATCACGATATGAAAGAAGCTGTTTGTAGGCCCAATGTATCACGATATGAAAGAAGCCGTTTGTAGACCCAATGTATCACGATATGAAAGAAGCCGTTTGTAGGCCCAATGTATCACGATATGAAAGAAGCCGTTTGTAGGCCCAATGTATCACGATATGAACAAAGCCGTTTGTAGGCCCAATGTATCACGATATGAAAGAAGCCGTTTGTAGGCCCAATGTATCACGATATGAAAGAAGCCGTTTGTAGGCCCAATGTATCACGATATGAAAGAAGCTGTTTGTAGGCCCAATGTATCACGATATGAAAGAAGCCGTTTGTAGGCCCAATGTATCACGATATGAAAGAAGCCGTTTGTAGGCACAATGTATCACGATATGAAAGAAGCCGTTTTTATGCCCAATGTATCACGATATGAAAGAAGCCGTTTGTAGGCCCAATGTATCACGATATGAAAGAAGCCGTTTGTAGGCCCAATGTATCACGATATGAAAGAAGCCGTTTGTAGGCCCAATGTATCACGATATGAAAGAAGCTGTTTGTAGGCCCAATGTATCACGATATGAAAGAAGCCGTTTGTAGACCCAATGTATCACGATATGAAAGAAGCCGTTTGTAGGCCCAATGTATCACGATATGAAAGAAGCCGTTTGTAGGCCCAATGTATCACGATATGAAAGAAGCCGTTTGTAGGCCCAATGTATCACGATATGAAAGAAGCCGTTTGTAGGCCCAATGTATCACGATATGAAAGAAGCCGTTTGTAGGCCCAATGTATCACGATATGAAAAAAGCCGTTTGTAGGCCCAATGTATCACGATATGAAAGAAGCCGTTTGTAGGCCCAATGTATCACGATATAAAAGAAGCCGTTTGTAGGCCCAATGTATCACGATATGAAAGAAGCTGTTTGTAGGCCCAATGTATCACGATATGAAAGAAGCCGTTTGTAGGCCCAATATATCACGATATAAAAGAAGCCGTTTGTAGGCCCAATGTATCACGATATGAAAGAAGCCGTTTGTAGACCCAATGTATCACGATATGAAAGAAGCCGTTTGTAGACCCAATGTATCACGATATGAAAGAAGCCGTTTGTAGACCCAATGTATCACGATATGAAAGAAGCCGTTTGTAGGCCTCAATGTATCACGATATGAAAGAAGCCGTTTGTAGGCCTCAATGTATCACGATATGAAAGAAGCCGTTTGTAGGCCCAATGTATCACGATATAAAAGAAGCCGTTTGTAGGCCCAATGTATCACGATATGAAAGAAGCCGTTTGTAGGCCCAATGTATCACGATATGAAAAAAGCCGTTTGTAGGCCCAATGTATCACGATATGAAAGAAGCCGTTTGTAGGACCAATGTATCACGATATGAAAGAAGCTGTTTGTAGGCCCAATGTATCACGATATGAAAGAAGCCGTTTGTAGACCCAATGTATCACTATATGAAAGAAGCCGTTTGTAGGCCCAATGTATCACTATATGAAAGAAGCCGTTTGTAGGCCCAACGTATCACGATATGAAAGAAGCCGTTTGTAGGCCCAACGTATCACGATATGAAAGAAGCCGATTGTAGGCCCAATGTATCACGATATGAAAGAAGCCGTTTGTAGGCCCAATGTATCACGATATGAAAGAAGCCGTTTGTAGGCCCAATGTATCACGATATGAAAGAAGCCGTTTGTAGGCCCAATGTATCACGATATGAAAAAAGCTGTTTGTAGGCCCAATGTATCACGATATGAAAGAAGCCGTTTGTAGGCCCAATGAATCACGATATAAAAGAAGCCGTTTGTAGGCCCAATGTATCACGATATGAAAGAAGCTGTTTATAGGCCCAATGTACTAATATCTGAAAGAAGCCGTTTGTAGGCCCAATGTATCACGATATGAAAGAAGCCGTTTGTAGGCCCAATGTATCACGATATGAAAGAAGCCGTTTGTAGACCCAATGTATCACGATATGAAAGAAGCCGTTTGTAGGCCCAATGTATCACGATATAGAAGAAGCCGTTTGTAGGCCGAATGTATCACGATATGAAAGAAGCCGTTTGTAGGCCCAATGTATCACGATATGAAAGATGCCGTTTGTAGGCCCAATGTATCACGATATGAAAGAAGCCGTTTGTAGACCCAATGTATCACGATATGAAAGAAGCCGTTTGTAGGCCCAATGTATCACGATATGAAAGAAGCCGTTTGTAGACCCAATGTATCACGATATGAAAGAAGCCGTTTGTAGGCCCAATGTATCTCGATATGAAAGAAGCCGTTTGTAGGCCCAATGTATCACGATATAAAAGAAGCCGTTTGTAGGCCCAATGTATCACGATATGAAAGAAGCTTTTTGTAGGCCAAATGTATCACGATAGGAAAGAAGCTGTTTGTAGGCCCAATGTATCACGATATGAAAGAAGCCGTTTGTAGACCCAATGTAGCACGATATGAAAGAAGCCGTTTGTAGGCCCAATGTATCACGATATGAAAGAAGCCGTTTGTAGGCCCAATGTATCACGATATGAAAGAAGCCGTTTGTAGACTCAATGTATCACGATATGAAAGAAGCCGTTTGTAGGCCCAATGTATCACGATATGAAAGAAGCCGTTTGTAGGCCCAATGTATCACGATATGAAAGAAGCCGTTTGTAGGCCCAATGTATCACGATATGAAATAAGCCGTTTGTTGGCCCAATGTATCACGATATAAAAGAAGACGTTTGTAGGCCCAATGTATCACGATATGAAAGAAGCTGTTTTTAGGCACAATGTATCACGATATGAAAGAAGCCGTTTGTAGACCCAATGTATCACGATATGAAAGAAGCCGTTTGTAGGCCCAATGTATCACGATATGAAAGAAGCCGTTTGTAGGCCCAATGTATCACGATATGAAAGAAGCCGTTTGTAGGCCCAATGTATCACGATATGAAAGAAGCCGTTTGTAGGCCCAATGTATCACGATATGAAAGAAGCCGTTTGTATGCCTAATGTATCACGATATGAAAGAAGCCGTTTGTAGGCCCAATGTATCACGATATGAAAGAAGCCGTTTGTAGGCCCAATGTATCACGATATAAAAGAAGCCGTTTGTAGGCCCAATGTATCACGATATGAAATAAGCCGTTTACAGGCCCAATGTATCACGATATAAAAGAAGCCGTTTGTAGGCCCAATGTATCACGATATGAAAGAAGCTGTTTGTAGGCCCAATGTACTACGATATGAAAGAAGCCGTTTGTAGACCCAATGTATCACGATATGAAAGAAGCCGTTTGTAGGCCCAATGTATCACGATATGAAAGAAGCCGTTTGTAGGCCCAATGTATCACGATATGAAAGAAGCCGGTTGTACGCCCAATGTATCACGATATGAAAGAAGCCGTTTGTAGGCCCAATGTATCACGATATGAAAGAAGCCGTTTGTAGGCCCAATGTATCACGATATGAAAGTTGTATTGAGCAGAACTGGCTGTGATTAGACTTCATTTTATGAACATTCTAAAATTACCCCAAGTAGCCTATATTTTTTATTAAAAGTAAATTTTCTATGTGTTTGGTAATTTTACTGTCACTATTGTTGAATGTGTATTTTTATTCTTCCACCAATCTTGTTGGGATAAGTCAAAATCAGTAAATTGAACGAGTTATAAAAATTCAAAAAGTGCAGACATCTTTTTGGGACACCGTATATATAAATATATTTTAAGATTTTACCTACAAACGACGTCGTTTCGTGTTTTCGGCACTCGTTAGTGTAGGGAAATGACAATCTCAGACGGTCACGGGGCGCGAACCCGGTTCACAATGACACCTTGACTCTGTAAGCGAGTACCGTATCTCCTTGACCATTTGCTGTTGTCACGTTATCACAGAGAAATAAGGTTATATTTTTGCTGAGAGCGGCGAGCGTTACTATCGAGACATTAAGATAGAACTCAACGACAGAGTCGGGGTATCGCACTGAATCATTAGGTAAATGTCTATTTTTTAATCTCTCGAAAGTTCTGTACTTTAATTTTACTTAAAGGGGCCTATAATTATATATATATAATTTAATATATATATATTATAATATAATTTTAACATTGCTCCCTGTGGAGCTTCGTTATGCAAAACTTGTGATATTCTAATAACATCTAAAGAATATCAATCTAATGTAACTAAAAGAATCTATCCAGTCCTAAATCATTCGGGGGAAGATTTGTCGTGTAGGTCACAAAATTTAGTTTACTTATTATCTTGTAAAAATTGTAATTTACAATATGTAGGCGAAACAGTACTACCTTTAAATAGACGGATGAATTTGCATAGAACTAGTAATAAAGGCTGTGTCCATGTAGTAAACCACTTTAAAGAAAAAACCTGTGGAAAATCGTCTTTTTCAATACAGATTATTGAAAAATTTACAGATAATGGATATGATAGTTCTGGTAAGGTAGATAATAATACGCTTAAAATGCGTCTAAATAAAGAAGATGAAATAATTAAGAAAATGCGAGTAATTTATCCATATGGTCTAAATGTAAAAATAACAAAAGATAATTTACAAGACGAATCAGAAAATGTAGGGCGATTGTATCCAGCTTTGCCTCGCTACGGTACTAGAGATAGAACACATGTAAATAGGAACAATAGAGAATCTGCCGTTTCATGCGAAGAATTTTTTAAGAAAACTAAAGAGATTATCATGAATACTATTTCCGAGTCTTTTAATTACATTAGAAAACTTCTTAATAAAACCAAGAAAAAGGTATTAAAAGACATAGCATCTAAGATATTATTAAACCCGGATATGATATATAGGATAGAAGAACTTCCTCAATGGTATGAGTATATCATGGATATAATCGATACAAAATTATACAAGCCACCTGCTGAGGGTATAAAAAATAAACCTCGAAATGTTTGTGTAGTCCTATATGAAAATAAAGGATTTGATGATATAAATCTGCCTAAAATATTTAATAATCCAGAAATCATTCAGTCACTGCCCAATGAACTTAAAAAAGAGGAACAGAAACCAATAGTAACATATAAACTAGGGCAAACTATCCGGAATAAGGTTTTTAACTATAAACAAACTGTAGAGAATTTAAATATTAATGATAATGATGAAATGTATATACCATCATGTGAATGTGAATCCTCCCCTTTATGTAATACTGACATAGGGCATATAATTACCGGTAATCTAGCGATAGTTAAAAATTCTAAATTAAGAAAACTCTTAAGTAAAGGCCCAAACTATAGAGAACCTAAATGTTTAAATTATGCGAAATGTGTTAAGGAAATAAATAAAGCGTTAGATAATTTCACTGCATCCATGTCTAAAAAACATAAACTATTACACTCTACATTTGACGCATGGAAAAATAATGTACTTAGATTCGTAAATAAAAAAGTAGAACGTTTAAAAGAATTTAAACACCCTAAAAGAACGAATCCCCTCCTTAGAAATCCACAAATAACGACGGAGCTTGAAATGCTTCAAAATAGGTTTGTAATAGTTCCTATTGATAAGGCGACAAATAACATAGCTTTTATCTGTAAAAAGTATTATATACAACGCTTATTGCTAGAAGTAGGAATAATAGGTGAAGTTTCAGATACTTATAAATTAAGTAATAATAAAAGCGATAACATTATTATAAACAATACTGTTATTTGTGAAAAATTAGGATTAAAATTAGAAGAAAAATACAAAAAACTTCCATCTATGTATTGGATACCTAAAATGCATAAAACACCAGTTGGCGCCCGTTTCATTGTTGCCTCAAAAATGTGCATCACTAAACCCTTAAGTAAGGCTGTGTCTAAAATCTTTAAATTAATTATAAACCAAATAAATAATTTCCATAAAAAAAGTAAATTCTATAGTAATATAAACCTATTTTGGGTGGTAAATAATTCCGATCTAGTAAAAGAAAAATTAGATCGTATTAATTCTCGTAAACAGGCTAAATCAATCTCGACATACGATTTTAGTACATTATATACAAAAATACCCCATAAAGAACTTATTAAAGAATTAGGTAATACTGTAGATTTAGCTTTTGCAGGAGGAAAAGGTAAATACATAGACTTTGCAAAATCTAAAGCCTTTTGGTGTAAAAATAAAAATGGTAAGACGAGTGTATCCAAAACTGGTCTGATAATGCTTATAAGTCACCTTATAAAAGAGAGTTACTTTCAAATAGGGAATAAATTATTGCTCCAAACAATAGGTATTCCAATGGGTTTGGACCCGTCTCCATTTTGGGCAGATCTATATTTACATAGACTGGAATATATATATATATGTCATCACTAATAAAAAATGATATATCTAGAGCGTATAGTTATCATGGATGTAGGCGATATATTGACGACCTTGTTTGCATTAATGATAGCGAAGAGTTTGCAAATACTAAACATTTAATATATCCTAAAGAGTTAAAATTAAACTGTGAACATAAGGGAACACAAGCTACTTTTCTTGATTTGGATATAAAAATTGAAGATAAAATATTTATCTATAAACTGTTTGATAAAAGAAATTCATTCCCTTTTCGTATCGTGCGAATGCCATATAAAAATAGTACTAGCCCTGTGTATATATTTTACGGGAGTATTATGTCTGAATTTCTGAGAATTGCTCGTGTTACCTTAAAATTAGTAGATTTCATGCCCCCAATTTCTGATCTAATAATAAAAATGATTAACCAAGGTGGCGATCAAAATAAAATATTTGGACAATTAAATAAGGCAATTACTCGCCATCCTGATGCTTTTAAATCTTATCAAATTAATCAAAATAAACTGATAGAACAAATCATAGTATATATAAATAGAAATTATATAATATGAATAAACGTATATATAACACATCTGCTAATTATAATAAGAAAAACAATAAAAATACAGTAGAAAGAAAGAAAGAAATGTTAAAAAAGAAGAAGAAGAAGAAGAAAACCGTTCATAACTATGAACGCTGATTTTTAAACACCGGGAGTTGGTAAATAAGAAGAAGAAAAAGAGAACAAATTAACGGTTAACTTACAGACGCAGATTTGAAACAATGAGAAAAGAAAAAAGTCGACTGTTGTGAACGCAGATTAGAAAAACTATAGTGAACAAGGAAGATTAATATTTATTTGCGGGTTGACAACAACGGGGAGATGGACAACAAAGTAGGACGAGGGAGAAAAGAAGGAACTAAAGGTATATATATGTATGTGTGTATGTAATATATATATATATATATATATATATATATATATATATATATATATATATATATATATGTATATACATATTTATTTATTTATCTTTTATTTTTTGATGTGTTGATGTTTTTTATATTTATAATATAAAACTAAAAATAATACATTAATCACTTAAATAATAGTGTCATGGATTCGTCCAAACACTTTAAAATGCAACAACATTTTTGTGAGTTACGGATAAATTTTATTAGACAGACGAACAGCGCAGGTAAACATTTTTTTTTTTTTTTTTTGATGTTTTAAATAACTAATATAAGTTAGCAAAACATTTATATGGAACAAAACGTAGATTTAGTATAAGGAACGTTTATGTTTTTGTCTTTTAAGGGAAGTGGGGTCTGATCAACTCTGCTGGGAAGCCATGAAATTAAATACTGTCTTGTTTTTAAATTCCCGAAACAGTTTTTCATGGTAAACAACTGATGATCCCTTAAAATAGTGTTAGAAACTAACTAATATAATAACTGTAAAAAATAAATTGACTTACATGAGTGATTTTCCACTGGAAGACTTGAGACTATATGTTTTTTTTTGTTGTTGTTGTTTTTTTTTGTTTTTTTTTATATAGTTTTAATGGTTGAGAAACTTCCGAGACTATATATATATATATATATATATATATATATATATATATCGTCATTTAGTCTTAACAGTAATATGAGGCGAGATGAACAAGGATACGTTCATTAAAAGACAGCGGTTTTCTTTGCAATTCGGAAGAGAGCCTTCACGATGATTGACTTGTATGTTAAGACTACGAATGAACGCTGCGCAAAATTGAAAATGTCCAGTTTGTTAAAATCGATTCATTTTGATTCATTTTTTATATTAAATCATACATTTTTGATAAAGAACGGAGCACTGCTCGAAATATGAAATATCAAATTATAATAGCACCTATAATTTAACATGTTTTTTTAAATTTTATATGACTCTTTTATTTGTCAAATGGTAAGAAATTCAGTATTTTAAGCTAAGTGGATTTTTGTCATAATCGCACGCACACACACACACACACACACACACACATATATATATATACACACACACAGATATATATATATGTGTGTGTATATCCTCCTCTTTTTCTCTCTCTATATATATCTATAGGTTGTATTTCTGCTGTGCTTAAAAGAATAAAGATACACTGATATATAAAAATAATAATAATAATATATTTTTTATTGTCGTTGGCGGTGAACGAATGCGGGTTATTAACGAAGGAAGACACATGTACATGAATTTGACGAGCTGTTTTTTTTTCGGGGCAAAATCGCCAAACGCCTACTCTATAAAACTTACCTTTCAATGTAACCACGCTTCAGTCGCTAACATTTTCAGATGGTTTGAATCAACAATTATTTTATTTCTGAAAATCCACCATGCTTGTTTTTCTCAACTAACTGATTTCAGTCGACGATTATTTTATTTTCGACCATCTATCATGTTATGCTGTTTTTTTCTGGCCAAGTGCTTGTCCATGTCAAGTGCGCCTACTCCTCCCAGATTACTTTTTCGGTAGACTCGGCCTAGATATTTAACACACACACACACACACACACACACACACACACACACACACACACATATATATATATATATATATATATATATATATATATATATATAAAGTTAATACAACAAAAGATATAAGAGGCAATTAACATCTTTAATTAATGAACATCCGGATAAAACTGAAGCTCAATATACTGGATAGAGAATTAATGTAGACATTATAATATTCAACACCAAGTGAGTTTCTTTCTGAACTTTTCCCATGATTTGTTTTTTTCTATCGTTTTATTAATTTGCATACACCTTGGATACACTTTTCACTGTCATATACTGCATCGATAGCAAACAAATATCCCGCAAGGATAACTTTTTCGTTTTTGGAATACCATTCACAACCTGGATTGTTTTTAATCAACCTCTTTGATATCTTTCTTGAAGCTGTTTTAAACTTTATGACTTGGATGAACTGTATAAGTTTAGCAAAAAGGTATGTTTTGGGCCGATATATTTGATGTTGTATATCATTTTATGTATAATTTTTTAATATATTTTCAAGGTTTAATTTTTATTACCTGCAGTAATGTCATTGCGGTAATGGTCCTCTGAAAGAGAGATTTTATTTGAAAACCCATGAGTTAAGGACTTTAAAGTACTTTGCTTGAACATTAAATGCTTATAAAATTTTAGTCGCACCTTATTTTATTCTTTCACTCTATCTAGTGATATATATATATATATATATATATATATATATATATATATATATATATATATATATATATATATATATAATAGAAAGACACTCCTGTA